>JAJLXZ010000002.1:0-86328 GCA_030571575.1 Kazachstania viticola
TATATAAAATAATAATAATAAAAAGTAATTGTAAAAGAACTTAATCATATAAAATCTGTTTTCTAACTCAGTATTTATACGTTTGGAAATAGATGAAATATCTTTTGTGTCGTGTTGTTGACGTGGATCTTTCTTAGATTGAAGAATGTAAATATTTACATTTTGGTTTCGTGTTTGGTGTTTTATAACCACGATCATTTTTCCAATCTCATTTCTTTTTCCTAAATTAGTATAATACTTTCTGTTATATTTCATTAAGTTTTTGGTTGTCATAAATCATTTTTGTCAAACTAAAGAATATCACCTAAACATAAATAATAAATTATTATGCTTTCATCGTTTTATTCTCATATGACAAATAAATATATTTCCTCTTGATTAAACTATATTTCCAACAATAATTGATTACTGTTGGAGTATGTGCACATATTAATATATTAAAAGCACATTTCTGGTATTACTTTAATACCATGTCTCATCGTTGTGGACGAAGATATTTGTTAATCGATGAGATGAAAATTTTCAAAGTTAAGATACTTGAAGATAATATTACATATTTCTTTATAATTATAGTTTGTATAGTTTAAAGAAAACGATCAGTTGAAAAGTCTAAAATATGACCAATAACATCTCTGATTCCACAGGTCTCCAATATTTTCTTCTAATCTTAGAACAGCAAGCAGACAATTGCAATTTATAAACATAATTAAATAAAACAATGTTAGAATCTATTCATAAAAGAAAACCTATCGTTCATAAAAATCAATATATTTACAATGTTATTCCTTGTTTTTAATAATAGAGGGGATAATAAAAGGCAGCTTTGACGCAACGTAAGAAAGGATAATGATCGAACTAGTTTCTATCTATTTTACTACTAAATCTTTATCATATTATTTATTCAAGCAAAAATAGTTAAATATATATATATATATATGTGTGTGTGTGTGTGTGTAAACAAATCGAACTTCTCTTTTCTATCCTTTATATAATTTATTATGAATTCTTTATATCCAAGTGAAAAAGCGAAAGACAACGCGAGAAAAAAAAAATATGTGAAATTGTTAAAGGGAGAAGAAAAAGATGAGTTTCTTCAATAATGAGTTTAAGATAGGAATGCATATCTTGTTTGGCAATTGTGTAGAGTTTATTATATATTTCTTCTTGTATTTAGTTTGCCAATGAAGAAATGTACAATTAGAACTTTTTCTTTTACTTTAAATCACCGCTTTCAATCAAGAGCTACCTATCGTTTATTGCATAATGATAACAGATCTATAGATAAGTATAATGTCAAAGGTGATACAGATAAAATACCCTTTCGTGATTTTGTTACAAATATCAACCAATCCAAAGTAATGAAAAGAGAAAATTTCTTTGATTCTTCTTCATATCGATCAAATTTGGAGGAAAATCTATTTGATTACAATCCTATTTTCTTTCAATGTCTGACGAAATGGCTACTATATGAGTATCAATTGAATCACTTCCCCTATTTTGATCTTAATATAGTTTATGTGCTCACTGATTTACGAAATGCAGTGGAATTCTCTAAGAGCATAATGTCTTCATTCAAAATTATGGTATCTGATGATATATTTCAAAGAATTAATTTATTTCTTATTCCCTTATATAAATGTGGTAAAATCTCTGACTCTATAATAAAGAACATTCCAGGAAACATCCAAATTGTTAATGACTACACTATATTGCCATGGAAAAACAATTTAGATAATTTCTCAATAGAGGACCCCGTGTATATACTTTTGTTAAATGACATTCTAAAGAGAAGTTCTCATGATATAGTCAGGTTTTCAACTGCTTTGAAAAAATGGCAACAAGGTTATGTCAAGACTATAAATAATAAAAAAAGCATTCTTCTTTCAGATGATATAGATCCATGTTGTCAGGATACATTAAAAATCTTACAAAATACGACAACAATTCCAAATGATCATAATATCTTAATTCCAACTCAATTGCATAAATTATTTAAACTTATGGAAAATACAAGCCCGACCAATAAACTTTTTACCATTGATATAACTAAACCTCAGTATTCCTTCAATTTATCTTTATTTATTAGAAAATTATGTGGGTATAAAGAAACAAATACTGGGAGTATCATACCACCCTATCAGGACTATTCCTTTATACACCAATATCAAGCCTCTTCACAAGAGATTAAATTCTTTGTAGATTTTAACCAATTGAAAGTGCTCCTGAGTTCCCTGGATAATAATAGTACCTCAATTGAACCTAGAATTGAATCATTGGATGAATTTGTTAGTACGTGGTTCGACCAAAAATTGTTACAAAGAAATGAAAAAAACGATCAAATAGTCACAAAATTGAGACAACAGCTTGAATCCATCAAGAACAGCAGATTAAAGATACTACGAGCATGATAAAGACTCAAATCTGTTCATTACAGTTTTTTTTAACAGTTGCTCATCGCTAAATTTTTGGCTTTTTGTTTTATTCTCGGCCGATAATGAGGAAAAGATTAAGAGGAAATTAAATGTTGATGATGTTTAAATATATCGGGAAACAGGTTTAATTAACTTCTCAATTCATTATTACTTCTCATAACCAAGTACTCCAATAATAAATAATGTCGGAAGACGCTAAAAGTGATAAGAATAACATCAGTAAAATAGAGGGAGCTAAGGATATGAAACCTGCTTCAAATGCTCACATCCCCGAAGCCTCTACTAAATATTCAAATCCCTATAATGGACTGGTTTATAATTTAGACAGTTGGCTTTATGATGTGGTCATATTTATATTCAATATTTTATTTACTATATTTTTTAGAGAGATTAAAGTACGTGGGAGTCATAATATACCTCCTGTAGGGAACCCCACAATATTAGTCTGCGCTCCGCATGCTAATCAGTTTATTGATCCATCTCTGGTAATGACTACTACGAGGAAACTAAACAAGATAAGAACAAAACAAGCTTGTTTTGTCACTGCTGAATCTAGTTTGAAAATGAAGGTTGTTGGATTTTTTGGTGGATTAATGGGTGGTATTCCAGTCCCTAGGTTACAAGATAATTTAAAGCCAGTGGATTCAAATATCGAAATATTCTGTCCTGACCTTGAAAATAA
The DNA here is from genome assembly GCA_030571575.1 of Kazachstania viticola. Taxonomy (NCBI): domain Eukaryota; kingdom Fungi; phylum Ascomycota; class Saccharomycetes; order Saccharomycetales; family Saccharomycetaceae; genus Kazachstania; species Kazachstania viticola. Next base: position 3,115 of record JAJLXZ010000002.1, read on the forward strand.
TCCTACTGTAATTAAAGGACGTTGTAAAGATGGTAGTTCTCCTGATTTCACTAAGAGATTCGTGGCTAAATCTTTGATTGGTTTACCATATTATTTAGGTAACGCAAGAATTGCAAAGATTCCTGATGATACTACAATCATTTTATCAAATGCATTCAAGAACAATTCGAAGATAACTAAATTATTAAAGAATGGTACAAATTTTAAATATGCACCAAAAGTTGATAATACCAAAGTATTTCAAAGTGTGTTTGATCATTTGCACACTAAAGGTTGTGTGGGAATTTTCCCTGAAGGTGGTTCACATGACAGACCATCCTTATTGCCAATTAAGGCAGGTGTAGTTATTATGGCATTAGGTGCCACTGCAGCTGATCCTTCAATGAAAGTTTCAATTGTCCCATGTGGTCTGCATTACTTCCATAGAGAGAAATTTAGATCAAGAGCTGTTGTGGAATATGGTGAACCAATTACTGTAGATGGTGAAATGGGTAGACAGTACAAGGAGAACCCTCGTGAAACTGTATCTAATTTATTGAATAAAGTTACAGATGCATTGTTTTCAGTTACTGAGAATGCACCAGATTATGAAACTTTAATGACAATACAAGCTGCAAGAAGATTATATCAAACTGCAAATCATAAGTTTTCTTTACCATTGGTGGTAGAGATTAATAGAAGATTATTAGTAGGATACTCAAAATTTAGAGAAGATCCCCGTATCGTTGACTTGAAACAAATGGTTATGGAATATAACAAAACACTTGACTCATTTGGATTAAAAGATCATCAAGTAGAAAGGTTAAAAACAACTCCAAATGGTATCTTAAGAAGCATAGTAATACTTTTAACAAGAATTACAAAACTGGTAGTATTCTTTGTTTTATCATTACCTGGTTCAATTTTGTTTACACCTATTTTTATTACTGCAAGAGTATATTCCAAAAAGAAAGCTGCAGCTGGTTTAAAGACATCTTTAGTTAAGATAAAAGGTACCGATTTAATTGCCACATGGAAATTAATTGTAGCTCTGATATTAGCTCCAATTCTTTATGTCTCATACTCTTTGATATTAATATATTTGGTCTCTTCTGATTCCAGATATGTTAGCTGGTTATGGATACCTTCAAAGAACAAGATTGTCCAATATTTCTATTTCTATTCTTTATTAGTCTTTACCACGTATTCAAGTCTGAAGACTGGTGAAATAGGGATGGATTTATTAAAGACGTTAAGACCACTATTCGTATCGATATTTTATCAGAATAACAAGATTAAAGAATTACAAAATGAGAGGAAAGAACTAAGCTTAAGAATAACTGATCTGTGTAACGAATTAGGACCAAAAGTTTTCCCTGATTTTGATAAATTTACAGCTGTTAATCTTTCTAATAAAGACAATGAAAACTATGATGAAGAGAAAGTGGAACAAATTGAATCATCACTTAAGATATATCCAAACCGTAGCCGTGCCTCGAGTACATCATCATCTGTATCAAACATCTCAAGTGTTTCTAATGCTTTATCAAGAGTCAATTCAAGAGGTTCATTATCAGATATGCCAATATTTGCTAGTGGAGGTAAGCATCATTATGAAAATACAGATTCAGAGAGTGAATCTGACAGTGAAAAGAGAAGAGTGTCATCTACGAAGATTAGTTCATTAATCAGAGAAAGATGGCAAGATCGGGAGAAAGCTGAGTAGAAGGAGTGCCACCCTTTGAGTATGTGTATTTATTTATCAAACAGTAACAACAAACAAAAAAAAATAACTTTTTTCTAATAATTTATAAGCATTAAAAAGTATATCTATATTAATCTTCACCCATTGGAATTTCATCCTTTAATATTTTATTTAGTTTAACTCTTAATTCAGTCTGTTGATCACCTCTTAAAATATCACTTACAAAATATACATCACAATCTAATTGTACCATCTCTAGAGCACCTTTTAATACACCACAATATATATTGGAATACCATAATTTCTTCATTGCATCTATTGGTAACTCTACAAAATCACTTAATGGATTTTCATCCAATATAAGGCTGAACGCATCCTGATTTGATGACCAATTCGTTATACTAGGAGTTAAATTCAGAAATATCTTGAATGCACATTTACTTATAACTTCACTAGTTCTGATCATATTTTCACAACGTGGTAAAGCAGTTCTAGCTAAGAAATCTTCAATTAGCCTCACACCCATATTATAACCCATCTTATATAAGTGCTCATTAACTTTATCAAAATCCCTATCATAAGCAGAACAAAGTTGTGAGACTATGACACCATAAGTCAAAGTAAATAATTCAGCATTAACTTTTTCAGTTCTATTTTTCCAAATATCATCACTCATAAGCTTTAAGGACTTCGACTGAGCTGATGACATAGCAGAGGATTGTGATCTCGACATTGTATTTAAGTGTGTCTGTTGTTGTGTATCGATATTTTGACCTACGCTTATCTTTGATTGTTGCAAATATTTGGTCAAATTGATATGTTAATATCTTTAAATTATCTTTAAATATCTAAAACGTCCATAATGATAAATCTAAATGCATATGATAGAAGGAATATAAGAAGGGAATAGTAAATATCTCGATTATTAGTTCAAATATATGTGCGTATCAGCAAAGGAGTCTAATTCATTCATTTATCTCATTTATTTCAGTAGTTAGACGCTCTAGATTGACAAAACTTCAGTTATCTCGAGAACTTTCAAGCACCACTGAAGGAAGATAAGGGAAGTTATATTTGATATCTCTACGGATTTCAAGGTATCATAAAGTCAAAAAGTAATAATCAAAAGATGTGTTTTTGTATATGTAGTGTTTCAGATTTTATATTATATATAGTAGCGTTCATATTTCCACCAGTAGCAGTATTTTTAAGATCAGGTTTATTCTCCAAGGATTTCCTAATCAATGTGTTATTGACATTATTTGGATTCTTCCCAGGATTATTGCATGCTTTATATTACGTTACTGTTACTAGTCCATTGAGAAATGATGATATTTTTTACTATCAGAGGGGTTGGGAAGACAGAGAAAGGCAAGGAAATGGAAGAGCTAATACTACTTCAAACCCCAATGCAAATGTTAACGCAAGTGTCCCTGCACCTGCTATTTCAGATGATGTTACAAGGCCTTTGCTTGAAGAAAGGCCATATATAAAGGGAATTCAGCGTGATAATAAGATACAAACTCCATTACCACCACCATATTCGGAGAATCCCTAGACTGAATATTAAACTAGTTAGTTAGTAACATATAAATAAAAACAAAAGAGTACATAAAAATACGTATACGTAGTATGAATAATAAAAATAATAGTAATGAAACTAAAAATAACAAACAGAATATCTAATATATGAAGAATAAAAAAATGTCTTATTGTAACTTTAAATCAATAGACGATACAGCAGAAGGAAGAATATTAAGACTATGAATATATGACATATCATCACCAACAGTACTCTTAGTACTATCTAAATCATTATTTACCGATCTAGTATTTTGATTAATAACATCTCTACTTTTTTCATGTTTATTTAATAAATGTGCAGTTAATGTATCATGATTTCTATTGGAATAATATTGATCAGGAAATGGTGCAGATGTAGAAACAAAAGCAGATGCAGATGCAGATGCAGATGCAGAGACAGACTGCGATGAGAAAGAAGAAGAACAAGAGGATGATGTGGAAGAATTAGAAGATGAACGATGAATATTTGAATCGTGACTTTTAAATAATTTTTTATCTAAACTTAGTAATCTCATTTTCTCTCTTAAAGTCATTGGTGGTGAATTAGGTAAATCCGGATAAAAAGGTGTCATTGAAACAGAGTCAATGTTACCATGAATACTTTGATAATTAGAATTTATTGAACTTTTCGATAAAGATCTAGACAATCCACCATCAGATTGCGAAAGAACTGAATTATTCTCCAGATTATCATAGTTATTAATTAGTATACTAGGTGTAACATCCAGTATGGGTTGTTCATTCATATCTGCAAAGTTATAACGTCCTTCTTTAACAAATATCGTTCGATGCCTCATTGTTTCATTGTTCATTACTATAAAACTTTTCAAGTTTTTCTCTTTAAAGTGCACAAAAGAATGAGATAATTTTCAGCCCTTAAAAAAATGTGTAGTCTTCTCATTGTTAACGTTGTGCAATTTTCTTATAATATTAGTATTATTTATATTAATACATCGACTTGTGCTAGATTCTGTTCCATTAGCTTCTTTGAGAGGTAGTTGTTGTAGTCGTGGAACCGTTTCCAGAGATTGTTCGAGCCTCGGATGGGTGGTTTATCCAAGCATATGGCTGGCTTGAATTTTTCTGGAAGATCAGTGACAATTACTGAATCGTATTCAGAAGGATTGATATCTGTATCGGAATCATATGCAGTGGATTCAGATCTCTTTGTGAAGTTGTTGTCAAATTTAAATTGTGGCTCGGGGTTTCTTAATGTTTGGAAGAAATTTTCCACTGATGATTGTACAGGTTGTTCCACTTTTGTCTCTGCAGTATTTATCACAAATGGTGAAGGTATGGTGTTGGTACAAGGTTCCACGAATTGAGGTGTTTTATGTGTATGTCCCTTATTGTAAAATATATTCAGATCAATGGATAGGGAACTAGAATCGTCATTTTCTTCTTGATCGTCTCCTTCATCTTCAGAGGAGTCCTGTAAGCAGTAAGTGGAATACAATAATTTTTCCAGAAGGGTATTAGTTCTTCTAGGTAAACTGGGCTCTGTCAACTCTTGCTTATAGTGATACAGAATTTTAATATTGGATTCTGTACTTGTGTCTTGCTCTTTTACTACTTCGATTGTATTGTTTTCATTTCTATGAGTTTTTTTCACAAATTTATAACTTAGATAAGTCTTGAACCTGTGAGTTTTGGTATGATTTAAATGAAGCATTTTTAATACTATATATATAATGCCTCACTGTAGCTGTAACTAACCCTAATCCAAACTATTTAGGTACTTATTCACCTCAATCTGTCACTAAAACTAATCAAATTATAATATGAAATCAATTTGTGACGCTCGTTTTCTGTGACTTTTTGTCCATTTAAAGACGCTGACTAAAAATTAAAAAAATCAAAGAGCCAAAAGAAAAAGGGTGAATCATTTATTAGAGTCTACCACTAGAAAAGCACATTTGAAGAGTGGTTTGTACAGTTTTCAGAGTGTTTAGAAAAGCAGGAATAATAACAGAATTATAAAAATGAGTGGTAATAGCAAGAGAAGGATTGAAACGGATGTTATGAAGTTACTAATGAGTGACCATGATGTCTCGTTGATAAATGATAATATGCAAGAGTTTAATATAAAATTTACCGGTCCAAAGGATACTCCCTATGAAAATGGAGTATGGAGATTACATGTAGAGCTACCAGATAATTATCCGTATAAGTCTCCAAGTATTGGATTTGTAAATAAGATATTTCATCCAAATATTGATATTGCTTCGGGGTCCATTTGTCTGGATGTTATCAACTCTACTTGGTCACCTTTGTACGATTTGATAAATATAGTAGAATGGATGATCCCTGGTTTATTAAAAGAACCAAACGGTAGTGATCCTTTGAATAACGAAGCCGCTACGTTACAATTAAGAGATAAGAAACTCTATGAAGAAAAGATAAAAGAATACATTTCTAAATACGCTACAGAAAAGAAGTACCAAAGCATGTTTGGAGATGAAGATGATGACAATGATGATGATGAATTAGAACAGGATGAAGATGATATTGCAGAGAGTGCAGATGACGACGACGAGTTAAGTGAATTAAGTGACATTGACATGAGTGAGGAAGACGAATAGAAGGGAAGCCCGAGTGGGGGGAAACTTTCATACCCCTCCCTTCCCCTCATCTCTTATATTTTTTAATATTCATTCCATGGCCAATCTTTAATATACATAACAGTCATATACACAGTATACTAATTACATAATATGCTGTACACTTTTTATATACCTTATTTTTTCGTTTACATTGCAGCTTCTCACTGTTGGAGTGATTCTCCAGAAAGCAGCGGCTAACACTATCTATCTACTTGCAATATTTATATCACTCTCATACGTATTTTCGTTGCAATTTCCAGAGAAATCCCCGTACCCCTCAATCCCAGATCTCAGATTTCCCTTTTAGGAAAACTAAAATCTGGTCCATTTTTAACTTCTACGGCATTTTCTGCGCCTATGCGCCCCTCTTTCAAAGGAAAATTAAAAATTCCCTTAGAGAACTCCGTAGCGCACCTATTTACCAAAAATGTAAACAAAAGTTCCAAATTTCATTTTTGCGCTGGTTCTCGAGGGAACAAGAATTGTTACAACGTTAATAATAGGTATATTCTCGTTCTCATCCCCATTTATTTTCTTTATTGGCTAGTCAGAGCATGACATGGTGATTATACATTGGTTGCTTTCTTTTTAAAAGTGGGGAGTTCTCTTGTTTCTGCACATATCAACCCTTTATTTGTTTATTTATTTATTTATTTATTTGTCTGAAATTATGAAGGTAATGTATAAAAGTCATAGTTTATAGTCGTAGCATTTTAATTCTCCCTTTTTTTCTTGTATTATTTATTTTCTTCTTTTTTTAATTTTAAGTATATACTTATTTGTGATTCATATAGAACGACAAACTACTACGACAGTTATAATAGTACCCACCCACGCCAAATATTATAAAGAATGATAGAGACACCTGAAAACGTAAAGCAAATTCTTGAATTTGATCCGTGGTTAAAACCATACGGACAAGTCCTTTCGGAAAGACGTTATTTAGCTGACAAATGGAATTATGATATTACTCATTCAACTCCAGATGGTTCTTTCCAAAGTTTATCTAAATTTGCTAGAGATGCTTATAAACAGTATGGGTTACATGTAAATGATAAATCTAAAGAAATTTATTATAAGGAATGGGCACCAAATGCTAAGAAAGCTTTTTTAGTAGGTGAATTCAATAACTGGCAAAAGACTCATGAACTGGCTCATAAAGATAAATTCGGAAATTTCTCAATAACTATCCCTCCAACTAAAGATGGTAAATTTGCCATTCCTCATGATTCTAAAATTAAAGTTCTATTCATCTTAGATGATGGTTCTGAAATTTACCGTTTACCCGCTTGGATAACAAGAGCTACTCAACCAAGCAAAGAAATTTCTAAACAATTTGGTCCTGCTTATGAAGGTAGATTCTGGAATCCTCCAAAGGAACAACATTATACATTCACTAACAAGAGACCAAATTTCAATGAATTGAAAGATTCTTTAAGAATTTATGAAGCTCATATTGGTATTTCTTCTCCAGAACCAAAAATTACTACCTATAAAGAATTTACACAAAAAATCCTACCAAGGATTAAATATTTGAATTATAATTGTATTCAACTGATGGCTATCATGGAACATGCTTACTATGCTTCATTCGGCTATCAAGTTACAAATTTCTTTGCAATCAGTTCTCGTTACGGTACACCAGAAGATCTTAAAGAACTAATTGATACCGCTCATGGTATGGGCATATTGGTTCTTCTTGATGTCGTTCATAGTCATGCTTCCAAAAATGTTGAAGATGGTTTAAATATGTTTGATGGTTCAGATCATCAATACTTCCATTCCATAGGCTCTGGTAGAGGTGAACATCCACTGTGGGATTCAAGATTATTTAATTATGGTAAATTCGAAGTACAAAGATTTCTTTTAGCTAATTTAGCCTTTTATATCGATGTTTATCAATTTGATGGATTTAGATTTGATGGTGTCACTTCCATGTTATATTTACATCACGGTGTAGGTGAAGGTGGTTCATTCAGTGGTAATTACGATGAATATTTGTCAAGTCATAGATCTGCTGTAGATCATGAAGCTTTAGCTTACCTTATGGTTGCTAATGATTTAATTCATGAATTGTTACCAGAATCTGCTGTTACAGTCGCTGAAGATGTTTCTGGTTACCCAACTCTTTGTCTACCTCGTAAGATGGGTGGTGCAGGTTTCAATTATAGATTAGCAATGGCTTTACCAGATATGTGGATTAAATTATTGAAGGAAAAAAGTGATGATGATTGGGATATGGGCCATATTGTTCATACTTTAACTAATAGAAGACATGGTGAAAAAGTCGTCGCTTATTGTGAATCTCATGACCAAGCGTTAGTAGGTGATAAGACTTTAGCTTTCTGGTTAATGGATGCTGCTATGTATACAGATATGACGGTCTTAAAGGAACCTACTCTTGTTATTGATCGTGGTATTGCTCTTCACAAAATGATTAGATTAATATCTCATTCTTTAGGTGGTGAAGCCTATTTAAATTTTGAAGGAAATGAATTTGGCCATCCAGAATGGTTAGATTTCCCAAATGCTAATAATAATGATTCTTATCATTACGCTCGTAGACAATTCAATCTTGTTGATGACCATTTACTACGTTACCGTTTCTTAAACGATTTTGATAAAGCTATGCAATATTGTGAACAAAAAAATCAATGGTTAAATACTCCACAAGCTTACGTTTCATTGAAACATGAGGGTGACAAAGTCATTGCATTTGAACGTAACGGACATCTATTCATTTTCAATTTCCATCCAACAAATAGTTTCTCTGATTATAGAATTGGTGTTGATGTTGCTGGAACTTATAAGATCATATTAAATACTGATGATAAAGAATTTGGTGGTCATGGTAGAATTGATAATAATTCTAAATTTTTTACTACTGATTTAGAATGGAATGGTAGAAAGAATTTCATTCAAGTCTATATTCCTAGTAGAGTTGCTCTGGTATTAACTTTAGATAAATAAAAATGTACATAAATGTATCTACATATAACGAAAAAAGAAAAAATGATAGCAATGTTGCCCTGTACAAATCTCATTGATTTAAATATAAACAATATATGTAATACTGGAATAAATTTCTGAATGTCATAAATTACTTGAGTCCTAATGCACATATATCTAACGTCGTCATTTGATGCAATAAATCTTCAATTCTATCATCCAATAAACCATTGGCATAATCATCTCTAGATTGTTGATCCAGATACTGTTGTATCTGAGATAGTCTGGTATACCCATCAGTACAAAATCTCAATTGAATCTTTACAAGTGCTTCAAAACTAGGATCGAAGTAAGGAACTCTCAAAGATATTAACTGAGGTAATTCTGTCTTTAGTTGTTCATTAAGGTTATCGTATACATCCTTTGCTAGAGTTAGTTCTCTTTCAGCTCTTGGTAATTTTGAGGCATCTTTAGCAGGCTTATCAATCATTCTACGAACTTTTGCCTTTGCAGCTTCATAATCCTTCTTCTTATGTTCTCTTTTCTTCACAGCTTCATTAATTTCTTTAAAATAAGTTGAAAATTTAGTTATTGGATCCAGTACTGTCTCTCTAAATGGACCATCCAGCTGTTTCACTGTTTCTGTGTCGAAATCTTGAACACATTGTAGATAATAGTTACCTACACTTGAACTACCATTAAGAACTTTAGAATCATCATATAGGTTTGAAATAACTTCAGCAATTGTTGTTTGAGAAGATGTAACTGCTCTTAAAGAGTCCAGATATGCCTTTGCTTCCTTCTGTAGAGCATCACCAGCTTTTTCCAAAGTATGATATCTTCGTTCTTCCATATCATATTCTCTATCCACAATCTTGTCTACATTTTTAATAATAACGCTATTACCAGCTCTATTTATAGCTTTTTTAAAACCACCCCAACTCATATCAGCTTATATTTCTTTTGCAATTGTTACTTCTGTATCTGCCAACTTATTGATACGGCTCTCTATTCAAGATATCTACTTATCCCCTTTTATAGTGGTAGATCTTCCAAATTCCAATAACTCGGAAAATATTTCGCCTATAATTTGAAATTAATATGAAACAATTCAGTGACAGTAATTAATAAAAAAATGACATATTTGAATATTATAAGTATACCTACATAGCATATATAGCATATATTTAACCTGTTGTGTTTTACACTCCATGCTGTCTACATACTTGATCGAGGTCTGATCTATTTCTCTGCTTGAAGTATGCTCTAGAACCCAATGGGATCTGATATGAACCTAAACGTATATATGAATTCTGTTTTGTTGCCAGACCTGTAAATGCGTTGTACCAAGCAATGAATGCCGTCAGAACTCCAAAGACACCACCTGCTCTTGTTACACCTACTTTCCCTGTGAATGCACCTATTGAAAGCAGAAGAAACGTTAATGCCAGGAAGAAATATAATGCAAAGAACATAACAGTAGATTTAAATAGGAAGAGACAAAGTCCATATGTGAAAATTGACCAGCCCAACAGGTAAAACCCCAAAGCATTGCCTAATTCTTGTTCTTTACCCTCATATGCATCCAGTATTCCAAACCATGGGATATAAATTGCACCGAAACTCAACCAAAATCCAGCATACGAACATAAAGCTGTGGCACCGAATGTATTCTCTAGAGCAATTAGCCATATACCTGCTACTAGTTGTACTAGACCACCATAAAACATGGCTAACCCCACCACGACATTTGGAGTAGTAATACCTTGAGCTCTTGCATTAAACATAGATAAGACAAATGTAGTTAAAGCAAATGCACTAAGACCTAATGGTGCAGTATTTGCAAATTTATGTCTTGGTGCAGGTGCAATACCTGGTTGCAATGTACCTTCAAAAGCACGATATAGTTCACTTCTCTTATATTTATCATGTCCTATATAAACATATTCATCATCTTCACCAATGGAATTCACATCATGAATAGGATGTTCCATTGCAGTGTTAGAAGACGAAGTGTTCGTATTATTTACTCTATTATTCATTGTGCCATCTTTGTTATTTGTGCCAATAGGTGAAATACTCTTAGAATGTGTACTAACGTATGAGTTAACCTCGGTTTGCATTTGATAGTGTATTAATAGTTTATATCGCTACCATACATACATGTATATATGAAGGAAACAAAGCTTTTAAAGATACATAATAAGAAAGATACTTTTTACCTAAAATACAAATTTACATCTTAGAGTTTTCCTTTATCAATTATACTAAACCCATAAGTCAATATGGCCAGATAATTGATAAAATGAAATATTTTAGGAGTTAGGAACCTAGTAGTACTTGATACTCCTCATAATTAAATCAAAAGAAGAACTCGGTGCAATATGCAACACACACACACACACACTGTAACAAGGTAGATAACTAAGCAGCAACGTTAGAAAATCTCCTATTTTCCCAGATTTGTTGTTAATTCATCTGAATCAAATAAGAAGGAGAAAGATATTCAAGTAAATCCCGGAACGGTACGTAAAGAAGGAAATAAGCAGCCACACATAAAGCCGTACGTAATAAAGCTGTCTAAACGGCAATTCAATTGCACAGCCTCTTGTATTATTTTTTGAAGTCTTTTATACAATTACATAATCGTTTGTGGGTAATGGACATGGAGATACAGTTACGTAGGAGTTTTGTCTGGTTGCAAGACCTGCATATGCATCGTACCATGCTATGAAAGCCACGATAACTCCAAGTATACCTCCAGCTCTCTTACAGTTAGTATTTAGTGCGAATTCACTTATTGATAATAGGAGGAATGTTACTGCCAGTAAGAAGAATAAAGCAAAGAACATTATGGTTGATTTCATTGTACAGATACTTAAGCCAAAAGTGAATATAGCCCATCCCAATAGGTAGAATCCCAAAGCATTACCTAATTCTTGTTCTTTACCTTGGTATGGCCCTAGAATACCGAACCATGGGATATATATAGCACCGAAGCTAAGCCAGAATCCACCATACGAACATAATGCAGTACCACCGAATGTATTCTCCAAAGCAATTTCCCATATACCAGCAATTAATTGCACTAGACCACCATAAAACATGGCTAAACCCACTACGACATTAGGGACTACAATACCTTGAGCCTTAGCATTAAACATAGATAAGACAAATGTAGTTAAAGCAAATGCTGAAAGACCTAATGGTGCTGGATTAGCAAAACTGTGTTTAGATGGTGGTGCAATACCTGGTTGTAAAGTACCACCAAATGCTTCTATCAATTCATCCTTCAAGAATTTATTTCTTCCTATGTAGATATATTGATTATGATCACCAGCTGTATATACCTTACCTAAAGGTTCATTTGAAGTGTTTTCTTGTAGTAAATTATCATCATCTCCGTCGTTATACTTGACTGGCTGGTGATCTTCGTCATTAAAATGACTTATATTGCTATCTAGTTGTGTAATACTTGTCTCAGACATCCTATAAAATAATATTCTATCCTATATATAATTATAATTACAGACCAAGATATGTATACAATCGAAAGCAATACCATATTGAGTCCTTACTTATATATACAAGAGCATATTCCTTCTCTTCGAGGATATATGACAAAACGTTAGTGATTGAGACACTCAAAATACGAGGATCACAGGCATCTTATCTAATTCTCCATCAACATGCTACTTGATAAACCGGAGTTACCTTGGTTCCCACCAATCAGTTCTTGTAACTTACCCAAATAGTTCAACATTAAACAAGGACTCTTATAGTCATCGATTCGGTGATGCGGATGCAGAAGGGGCATCATAGCCAACGGTTAATATTGAGACTAGGGATAAGGGAACCTTCTCTTGAGTTGTTGATGGCATGGGTTGTATTTGTTCATATGTCTTGGCAGATCTGAAATTGGGACAAGTGAGTGTTTTGGAACGTGGTTAGTTTTAGTGGTTGCCAGGTTGAATTTCCATCCCGCTGAGCTTTATATTGCGGTGCTCTATGTTAGAATGAAATTCGTTATGTGATGGATGTATGTATACTTAACTATGCTTACTTTTAAGAATATGTTTCTATTTCTTTGATGTTTGTATAGTGTGGTTTGGTGCAAGATTAGTAGCCAAAATATATATCCCTTACCCTTTATTTCAATGAACGTTCTTTACTCAAACGTATAAAAAGTTGTTGTAATCAATCCTTACAGACGTGTTCTTGTAATCTTGTTTGTGTTTTAGTGATAATAGACTTTATATATATTATATATCTCCAAGTACAAGTAGCAATGGCGTTATCTTCAAAACTTACAGTAAAAGACTTAGATCTAGAAAACAAGCGTGTCTTCATTAGAGTAGACTTCAATGTCCCATTAGATGGCAAGGAAATTACTTCTAATCAACGTATCGTGGCTGCTTTACCAACTATTAAGTATGTTTTGGATCATGAACCGGCATATATCGTATTGGCTTCTCATTTGGGTAGACCAAATGGTGAAAGAAATGAGAAATATTCATTAGAACCAGTAGCTACTGAGTTGCAATCTTTATTATCTCATAAAGTCAATTTCTTAAAGGATTGTGTTGGTCCAGAGGTCGATACTGCTGTTAAAAATGCTAGTCCTGGTTCTATCTTCTTACTAGAAAACTTAAGATTTCATATTGAAGAGGAAGGTTCAAGGAAAGTTGATGGTGAAAAGATTAAGGCATCTTCACAAGATGTAGAAAAGTTCAGAAAACAATTGTCTTCTATTGCTGACGTCTATATTAATGATGCCTTTGGTACTGCTCATAGAGCTCATTCTTCAATGGTTGGTTTTGATTTACCACAAAGAGCTGCAGGCTTTTTATTAACCAAGGAGTTACAGTATTTTGGTAAAGCATTAGAGAATCCTACCAGACCATTCTTAGCTATCTTGGGTGGTGCCAAAGTGGCTGATAAGATTCAATTGATTGATAATTTATTGGATAAAGTTGATTCTATCATAATTGGTGGTGGTATGGCATTCACCTTTAAGAAAGTTTTAGAAAATACTGAAATTGGTAACTCTTTGTTCGATAAAGCTGGTGCTGATATTGTTCCTAAATTAATGGAAAAGGCAAAGAAGAAAAACGTTAACGTAGTATTACCAATTGATTTCATTATCGCTGATGATTTCTCTCCTGATGCTAATACAAAGACTGTCACTGATAAAGAAGGTATACCTGAAGGTTGGCAAGGGCTTGACAATGGTCCTAAATCAAGAAAATTGTTTGCAGATACGGTAGTGAAAGCAAAGACTATTGTCTGGAATGGTCCACCTGGTGTGTTTGAATTTGATAAATTTTCTCAAGGTACAAAGGCGTTACTTGACGAAGTTGTTAAGAGTTCTTCAGCAGGCAATACCGTCATAATTGGAGGTGGTGATACAGCTACTGTTGCTAAGAAATATGGTGTTACCGATAAGATATCTCATGTTTCAACAGGTGGCGGTGCTTCATTGGAATTATTGGAAGGTAAAGAATTGCCAGGGGTTGCATTCTTGTCAAATAAATAGATTCATTCTTTGAAACCTCAATTTATTTTTTTATTATATACCTATATCTTTTCTATTCTTTTCTTTTCTTCTTTATTGTTGTTTCTAGTATTTAGCTATGAGTTGTTTTATCCCATACCAAGATTTAGTAATATATATGCTTTTATTTTTGTTATTTTTATGGAATAATTCATAATATAATGCATTTTTATTTTCAATAAACTCTTTCAAATTATCATTCTTATCAATACCAAGTACATGAAAAATAATTTTATTAAATTTCTCTTTATCAATGATAGGATCTAATAATAATATGCCATTTACATTTGGATGTAAAATAGATAATAAATCTGTTTCACTATCACCGATATACCAAATATTACAATCCTTAATTGAATTCCCTTGATCAATGATCATACGGTTTAATTTTCTCAATTTGTCTGATCCAGTCATTATTTTTTTCGAAAATTCACCTGTATACTTATAATTGTTCTTATCCAGTAATAGGTCATTGCAAGATATATTTTCTATATTTTTGAATGTGGTTATATTCACTACATTTTCGATAAATTCTTTACACCAATTGATGGATAAGATATGGACAGAATCTGTTGGTGATATGCCCTTCATGAATTCAATAAATCCATCTCGAACCAAATCATTTAACCCTTTAGCATATTCATCTAAATCTTTAATTTCTAAATCTTTGAAAATACCGTATTTCTCAATTTCATGAATACTACACAATTCGATCTCTTTAATGTAGTCCTGATATTTGATCTCACTTGCAAAAATTTCCTCAAATTCTCTCAAATTTTGATACATCTGGCCATTCAACAGTGGTAGCGCCCTCTTGAAGGGAATCTTTGAAATCATATCTGTGTAACAATTCATGTAATATTCAGAGAAATGATCCCATTTCGGTTTTAATTCTTTATCAAGCAGGTATGGTAAACGGGAAAACACATTGATCGTATCCTTGTATGTGATTGTCTCATCAAAATCAGCCACCACAATATTCCTCACCATCTTATACAATTGATCCGTTCCAATTTTAACTATCAATTTAACTTAATTTACTTTGTGAAGTCGAGAAATCTTTATTATTTTTTTCTTCAATTCGGCCGAGAAATTTTTCATTTTCCAAAATTTTTCATTTCTAAAAAATCGATGAGTATAAGAATTTATCTGGTTTATGGCACAAATGACAAGAGTAGCAGGAGGACTGTGAGTTGTGTTTTGAGTGTGTATATATATCGTATTCAAGATGTCTGGAGAACATATTCCTGCTTGGAAAAGAATTGCTATTAAAAAGAAAGCACAACAAGATAACGATGCTGCAGTTGATGAAGATCCATTGAATGTCACTACTCATTTGGCTACAGGATACCTTACAAAGAAGGAGAAGAAAAATATAATAAATGGTAATAAGTCTGATGTAATCAAGAAGACAAAGAACAAAGTTGGTAAGCAAAAGAAGAGAGATAAGTTACCGAAGGATGAAAGAGAACTAAAGAAGAATAAAGTTTTAAAAGATCAATTACGTTATTTGATACAATTTTATACAAATAAAATCAATGAGCAACTACCACAAGAAATATTAGCGCTAGAAAGTGTTAACTTGAATTATAATCCCTCCACTACTACTACATCTGGAAATGATCCAGAGAATGAAGTTGTGGAGGTTTGGAAATTTTCAAAATCAAAACAAAACTGGTTGATAAAACATTTTTTTAGTATAGATGAAATTCCAATAATATATGATGATATATTAATACCATATTTTAGTGATTTACGTGGTAGATCGAAGCAAGAACTGTATGAAAAATGTAAGGCTTTGGTTGATTCCTGGAATGCGTATGCTTTGGAACAAGAAGAAAAGATCAAGGCTATAGTTGAAGCCAAGCCTGGTGATGAGAATAAAGAGAGTGAAGAGAATGAAGAAAAGAAAGATGAGGTAAAGGAATTACCAATGCCAAATAAAGATCTAGTAAATAGAAGTCAGAAAATGATTTCAAAATGGTTAGAAAGTGAAGATGATACAGTAAAGATCGAAGCTGTCACATTAATGAACTTCAGCTAACTCTAAATAAAACTGTAACATATCATATATATCATTATTTCTTTATAAAATACTAAAATCATCAAATTTTTATAGCACAATTTTCAATTCGAATATATTGCTACTAATTTTTTATGTACAATATTTTTACAATTAAATTAAAATACAAAAGTACATTATTTCATAACGATATTATTCTATTTAACCAGCATAAAAATAGTAACTATACCGATAAATATATGATGAATGTCCAACTTAATCCTGAAGAAAAGAAAACTGTAGTTAAAACTTTAGTAGATGCATTCACTGATCTTGAAAAATTTCCAATCACATTATCTAACTCCATTATTCAATATTTGGAAACGACAGAATCAATTGATAGCAAATCTAAGCAAATTATGATAAAGAAATGCAAAGAAGTGTTTGAAAAGTGGGAAACGATACAGGAGGACGTATCACCAGATTTGGTGGAGAGATGTGTAGATATTTGGTATTTTTTAAATGGTACTGACTATGATTTGAAGAACCCTCCATTAACAAATTTACAAAAGAAAGAGATAGAAGTATCTGAGTATATGAATACAAGGGAACAAGATACAAAAGGCCAGAACGCCGATTATGATAATTTAATCCTGGAAGAGGTTGAAGTTACAGATTATGTTGACTGAAATTAGCTACGAGATGAAGTATTTGTACTATGAACAGGGATGACTAAGGATGATATTGATAGAGTGCTATATCCCTCCTGTTTGCTTATCAAGAAGTAAATACTAGCTTGGTCTGTTAGAGATTGAAAATAATGATGTGATGATTGATCTTCCACTTACTTTCCAAACAAGTAAGCTTGAAATAAATGAAAAATGGAAAGTAGTCCATTTATTTAGCACATTATCTTTTGTGAATAGGCAGTGAGGAAGTAAGATAAGCCCTTAGCGTAATGATTTCTACAACATCATTATCGATTTGTAGCTTCAACAGTAAAGACTTCAATAAAAATAGCAGATCAAGTTGTTATATACATATGTTTTAGATATTTATATAAACTATTAACAACAGTATAACTAAAAGATTTTCAGAAGTCAGTGGACATCGATGGACGTGTCTTGATCCAATATCGACTACTTTAACAGCTTTAACAGAAAACAGTCTTTTCAATGTTGAATGGTATTGTGTTTGCACATTATTCAAGTTGATTATGCCATTTACGGTTGAATAATATTCGCTAGTACAATATAAAAGATTACCAGTGTGAAATCAAAATAAAAATACTAAATTTTTACCATAGTGGCTGGCAGAAATTTATGTAAAAATATCTCCTTATTTCTAGGTAGTTGTTACAAACTGATTTCAAGACACCTTCAGTCAATACGTCAGCACTGAAAGTATGCTTAAATATAGCTGTCTTTTAATATGGTATCAGCTTATCGGTAGTATGAATGATAATATTATCCACAAAAAGATAAGTTTTATTTAAAAATAAGATCTAATAATTTTTGAGGCGTCATGCATATACTATTGAAATGGTAACCTTCCAGGCTGTAAAATTACCATTTCAGTAATAGGACTGTTGATCATCGTATTAAAAATTGCCACCAAAAGCAAAATGCGAGTTCTAACCGAAAGTAAGGAACCTGCAGTGGCCCATAGTCCACTCGAATAGAAACTCTGTGTCATCTCATTTATTTTATTAAACCGACGGTTGGAACCTCTGCTAAAGTCTCAGGTACTGTACAAGGTTATAGTACACATATCCTCTTAGACACCGGTTCCCCAACTTCCTTTATCAAACTCGATTTTGCTAAGAAACTTAAGTTAAAGTTTTCTAATACTTCACCTTTTTACTTCAAAGGAATCAATCCTGATGCATCTTCGAGAATATCCTTAGCTACCCGTACTACTGTAACAATTAGTAACACAAAACTCCGTGTCATTTTCTATGTTATCGAACATATGGATCATGACGTACTTCTAGGTAATCCAATCTTGGAAAACCATCCAGAACTCTTACAACAGAGCAAAACTTCTTCGACTCCTGCACCCCCTACCACTGTTGTTACTAATTCCGTATCTGTCTCCGATCCTGTTCAACCCTCTGATACACTTGTAGATCTTCCCAGTTATGAGATTATTCAACCTGA
Organism: Kazachstania viticola; assembly: GCA_030571575.1. Classification (NCBI taxonomy): domain Eukaryota; kingdom Fungi; phylum Ascomycota; class Saccharomycetes; order Saccharomycetales; family Saccharomycetaceae; genus Kazachstania; species Kazachstania viticola. The sequence goes on from JAJLXZ010000002.1 coordinate 21,650, forward strand.
TACCTCCGAACCTCCGAATCTTACTCCGTCCGTCATACATTCGCTCAGAAGAATCACTAATCCTGCTACAGACTCCACTACTTCTGCAATTTTCCATGTGAAGATTAGTACTTCTGATGAATCTGATACTTCCTTTGGCAAGATCCCACCATGGCTTCAGACTAAATACAAAACCACTGTCAGAAATGACCTGCCGCCAAAGAAAAGTGTGAACCCAGACGCTGTCACTCATGAAATTGAGATTAAACCTGATGGTAAGTTACCTCGATACCACCCTACCGTATAACTCCAAAGATAGAGAGAGAAGTACAGCTCATCGTCGATGACCTGTTAGAAAAAGGCTTCATTACACCTTCCAGATCTCCATTTAGCTCTCCTATTGTTATGGTAAAAAAGAAGGATGGCTCGTACCGACTCTGTGTGGATTATCGTGCAATAAACAAGGTCACGATACCAGATCCGTTTCCACTACCACATATAGATAGTTTACTAGGAAAAATTGGTAATGCCAATTTTTTTACAACTTTAGATCTACATAGTGGTTATCATCAAATTCCGATGAAACATGAGGAGAAGTTTAAGACAGCTTTGTAACACCATCTGGCAAATATGAATATACTGTAATGCCATTTGGTATGATAAATGCTCCCAGTATTATCATAAAATTTTATTCTTCAACAACCCAGTAAATATCCGCATAACATTTAACTTGAATTGACAGTGAATATTATGCTTTTGAAGTTGTACTGTTGAGTGATGTTTCTTTATTCCATCACTTCCTTCACCCAATGCATATTCAGTATTTGATCAAACGCATACAACATATCAGCTTGTTATCCATTGAGAGTATTAACCAAGATAGCTCAAAAAATTCGTCGTTACCTCGTTGAACTTGCTGATTTTAATCCATCTATAGAAGAAGGTGAGTTTTCGTAGTACTATCTTTGAGATTAGTCTGTTTTAGCATCTCTCTCATTTCAGTGACTTATCGTTTTAGATCCCATTTGATAGAATCTAAAACGATAGTCCTGAGATGTTTTATGCTCTTGATCTATATTTCTTTAATTATGAATAGTAGGATAAAATAAATGCTCTGAGAAAGTTTTTCAAATCGGATAATTCGCATCAAAAAAAATTTAATGATTTATTTTATTTCCCTTATTAGATGCAGTACATAAAGCTGGGCTCTCTACAAGCTTCAGTTGGTTTTGTAAATTTCTGATTAACGCTAAAAATTGTTGTTCAATTATATATATATATTTCTCTCTGGTTATATATAAAAAATAGAAGAAGTAAAAATAACATAAAATAAGAATAAACTATTAACAACTTCCAATAAAATTTTCATTATTCTCTAAGTGAGTAAAAATTTCCAGTCAACAAATCAAAACTATTCTTTTCCTTGGGCACATTTGTAATTTTTTGAGATATTTTGATTTTTCTTTCTTTTCATATAGCAGTGGTCTAATAAACCATAATGGGAAATAAATGAAAATACATGAATCAAGCAACAATATGGTTGATGCCATTTGACAATGTTTGTAGAAACACTGGAATTTTGTAATATAGTAAATCTTTGGTAGACTTCTAGCGCTTGTTAGATAGAAATCAAATACACTAACGATATAGTTCTGCTAAATATTCCATTTAAATATATATAAATGATAATCAAATCTTTCAAATTTTTATAATATTCAAAAATGTAGACTATTATAGAAGTCTTATTGAATAATAGGAATAGTGGTAACGATGTTGATTATAAGAAAACCTTACTGATTCAAATGATCTTTGGATATTCCTACAAGGTTTATAAAATAGCTGCCATATGAATGAAGTAAAGGTATAACCTTATTTTTGTTTACTCAAAACTTGGCAATAGTAGTAGTTTATTTGAGATAAATGTTATAATTTTTTAAATTAAATATATATTTTGCTTCTTTTTTATCATTTCACACATTTAACTAAACTATAAACTAGGATAAAAAAGTTTGAATATGCTTTATATGGTCTGATAAAATTATTTCCATTAAGAAGCAGCATTGTCTCTTCAAATATAGTGTCACATATTAATTCTTTCTCAAAAATAGTCAATTTACTTGGGAAAAAGTCCAAAAATATTAGATTCGGGGCAATTTCTCGACTAACAGTGAATACAATTATAAAGAAAATATATAAATATATCCATTAAAAAGATACTTTTCAACTAGAAGTAATATTTGATTTACTAATACATTAAAAGTTAAATTAAAGAGCCAACAGAATTCAAATATCTGTAAATTCGGCTGGCCAGCCTTTTCAAACAAAATGTTAATTCGCCTTCCGATGTAGTGTAACGGCTATCACATCACGTTCTCACCGTGGGGACCCGGGTTCAACTCCCGGCTTCGGAGTAATTTTTTGTTGTTGCTGTACAGCGAAACATTATTTATATTTATCACCCACATAATTTTTTTAGATAGATAGAGTAATTAATGAGGTGATAAGATTTACAAGCTATCAGGTGCAAAAAAAAATATTGAGATATAACAATGCCTCCTGATAGGCGTTTCCTAAATTAGACAACTAATTACTGGCACAGCGTATAAGTTGTAATAAATGTATCGTCGGGGTTATACATTTTTTCGTTTTTCTTGTCAAAACAGGCTTGTTTATTGTTACTATTACATAATCAGTATAAAATAAAGCTGGCACGACGTTATGAATACTTAGAGAATTTATCACCGTCGGAATAAATATCTTTAGTCATTTCTTTTTTCCTTTCTTTTTGTTGTCCCTTAAAATGTCAGACAAAAATGAAAGTAGTACATGCAAACCACCTCATCAGTGCTAAGGAGATGGAGAGATGTTCATATGGAAAAACATCCAACAAAATTGAAAACAAAACTTAAAGCATTACTTTCGGAATAATATCATTATTTTCTCCGCAGTTTGCAGTTGTTCTTGTATTGAATTTTTTCTACTGCTGTTTCAAGGTCCTCCTCTTCCACCATTTAATGCTTGTCCTCTCTAATCTATTTGTGTCTAAATAAGTTTTTCCATTCGACGTTGGTATTTCACCTACCCGGGCCAGAGTCGTCCGGTTACCACCTCTAGAATGCCTGGATCTCGGATTTTTCTCATCCGAAATATGTGCTTATAATACATTTTCTACGGTATTTTCTCCGCAATTCCAATTTTTCTCCAGATCTAAAGGAAAATTTAAAGTTCTTCCTTAAATCTCAGTTGCACAGAAATCTACGCACAAAAGGGGAAAATGAGGAAAAAAGATGCTCACAGCTATTTTTTCTCGAAGTTGTACTGCAGTTTCTGTGGTGCCAGCATTTTCTCCACAATTACTCTTATAGCAATCGGACATATTCCAGATCTTTAGCGGGGAATTGACAAAAAAATCATGCTCATCTTTCATAAATTACTGTCTGATTTTTGCGTTACTGTCAATTTGAAATAGTTGGGAAAGTATATATAATTGGATGAGCCTGGGAATGCAGTTCTTTCAAAGAAACCTGTCAAACGACTCTTTTCCAAAGTATAGATAAAGTGACATTTTTATTATATTTCTTGTGATAAATAGAATATTCTTTTAACATTAAAAAAACATCTAGGAACTTGAATTTCCTTTAATCAGCTTAAAAAAAAAATATCAAACTATAAATCATGTTGGTCCCACCTTCGTCAACGAACTTAATGCATCAACAAAGATTCCCTAGAAGATCGAATGATCGATTGGCATCAATCACAGAAGATTATATAGCTCCATTGAATAATACCATCAGTCACACAGATAATGATAGGAAGAGTTTAGCAAGTTTTTCAAGTTTTAAAAATTATCATCTTCCTACTCTTCAATCTAATAATAATCAAGACTTTATAAATGCTCCAGTTGAATATACAGATCGAGCAAGAGAAGCTATTAAGAAGAGATTATTACCAAGAGTTTCTGTTCCAATAAATAAGCTAGGTGATAATTTAAGTGTCTATTCTGATACAAACTCTTCATACCAATCAAGTATCTTCTCTAGAAATTCATCATTACCATTAGCATCTAGAGCTTCTTCTATATTTCAAGATCAATTACCAGTACCGAAAAGTCTAATACTAGATGAAATATCTTTAGAAGATGCTTTACCAAAAAATTTTACTGATATGTATACTGAAGAAGTATTGTCATCGAATGTTCTATTGGCTAATGGTCGTCCCAGCTTTACAAAGAGAGAGTTGATCGATTGGGAAATAAATGATATAAGATCACTTCTAATTGTTGATCAAATTAAACCGGAATGGGGTAATAAATTACCAATTGTTAATAATACAAGTTTTGATGGTCCACAATTTCGTTTACAATTATTACCGTTATATTGTACTGATGAAATTATAATTGGTACACTTGTTGGTTCGGATTTATATATGGAGGCAAATTTAGATTATGAATTTAAATGGAGTTCTGCTAAATATATTGTTAATCAAGCTAGAAAAAGATATGAATTAACTAATGGTGGAAGAAGTGAAACTTTTTTACAGTTAACTAAACCTGCTTGGAGAAATATAATTGAAAATTATCTTTTGAATATCGCTGTCGAAGCACAATGCAGAGTTGATTTTAAACAACAATGTTCAGAGTTTAAGAAATGGAAAATTGAACAACAAGAAAAATTTAATTTAATAAATTCTAATGAAAATAACAATAGTACAAAACAAAGTAAGTTCAAGAATCCAAATTTATTAAGGAGGACACTACTTAAAAATTTACAATCAAATAATGTTAAGACACAATCAAATATCGCTGGTTCGATTAATGATTCTAATGTGAAGACAAAATTAACACTTACCGCAGATGAAAAACTAATGATTTGGTCACAATGCCAAAAACAAGTATATCAAAGGCTAGGATTAGATTGGACTCCTGACCAAATAAGAAAGTAAATGGTGGTCTAAAACCGATTAACATTAATTGTCCATACAATACTAGCATTCTAAACTCATACATACACACATATATAAGTCCAGTTACATTTATAGAGGCCTTAAGTAATGAACCATCCCTCATATATCTCACAATTAGAAATATTATTATCATTTCTTGTATTAAAAAGTACAGGAGATTTCTTAATACCGTGAAAGGATTTTCTTACATGTGAGAAATGGACATATTTTCCCGTAATAGAAGAAAAAACAAAAAGCAAAAATAATGAGAAGATTTTGTGAATATTAACTAATTGTTTTATACATAAGATTAAATAGTAGCAAGGGTATTGAAGAAATCTATCTACTTTATAATAGTAAAGCTATGAGATCTTCAAAAGTTGTTAATATCATTTTAGGTATGTTATATTTTTTTTCTATAATAAATTTAATTGGAAGCAATAGCAAAAGAATTGATTACTAACATTGTTTTTATTTATAAAGCCATTATATTGCCACCAGTTTCAGTACTGATAACATCTGGAGTTGGCTCAGAAGTTGCAATAGATATAGTGTTAACGTTATTTGCATGGATACCAGGAGCAATGTACGCTTTATATTTGGTTTTGGAGCAGGATAACTAGAGGAGGAAGACAAAAAAAGTATTGTCAATGTACTCTATTTGCTTTTTAGGAACATATTTTACCCTTTAGTTGTAACGATTTAACTTTTTTAAAGGGAATCTTTTTATTTTTGAACAGAATGGGTTTCTTCTTCATGAATTTGAAACTTAACAATCTGATAAGGAAATGAGAATACCTGAATAAATATAATGTGAAATCAATAATATCTACAAGGATTATTGGAGAAGCTATTATAATGACTAGAATCCTACAAAGATACCTTATAATTTCAAAATAGCGGGATACATAATTGGAAATGAAAGTTAGAGCTCCATGAAATAAAAGATTAATCATCCTTTCATTCATGGTTGAATAATGAGAGAGCTAAATAGTTAAGTATGCAGGTTTTTATGGAATATAGCTAGATCAGTATTTTTTGTTTCTTTCTTGAATATATAAAATAAACTTTACACCGGATCAGTGTATCATATATACCTTATAGTTAGAAATGAGAGAGTACCTTTATATAACACTATAGCTCTAGTCTTAAGAACAGACTATGCTTGAGATAGAACAATATATCAATTCAATGACCTTTATATATCTCGATGAGTAAAAGAATCATTCGTTTTTCCTCCCTTTTCTCTTTTTAATGCTCGGGGTCCTTAAGTTACCGCAATAAGCAACTCCGAATAGCCGCTCAAACAAGAATATATGAATATACTAATAGATCATTATATTATTATACATGATTTATGTAAGTTGGGATAGTGTTGATAACTAGCTAGTATGCTTCACACAGATTGCAATTCGATGTATTCATTTATGCGGGTGTATGTTTCTCTTGGTGGGATCCTAAAAGTGCGACGAATTCTTTCAATGATGGAGATATGTTCAGGCGTACTATTTAGATCAAATGGTTTCCAGTACTTTAGTTGCAATGAACTTAATACAACAGACACTGAACTAAATGCCATGGCTAGTCCTGCAATCATCGGGTGTAAGGTAATACCCCAAGGTGCTAGAACTCCCATTGCAATTGGAATCATAAAAGTATTATAAGAAAAAGCCCAAAATAAATTAAGCTTAATTCTCTTGAATGTTTTCTCAGCAATATCAATTGTATAAATAATTCTTTTCAAACTTGCTTCATTCTCATTATTTTCACTTAAGACAATAATATCTGCTGCATCAATTGCAATATCTGTCCCACTTGATACAGCTATTCCAATATCACTCTGTACCAATGCAGGTGAATCGTTAATACCATCACCTATAAACACGATAGGTTTATTTTCATTCTGTTGTAATTCACTTACTATCTTACATTTATCCTGAGGTAAAATTCTACTGTAAATATTTCTCAAATCTATCTCTAACTCTCTACCCATTTTGAATGCACTCTCTTCATTATCTCCAGATACAATGTAAACACCATAATCATGTGATTTTAAATATTCAATTGTATCATATGCATCACTTTTAACTGCATCTTCAATTTCAAATTTACCAATAAGTTTATCATTGAGGGCAACAAATGCTGTCGTACATGCAGATTGTTTGGAATCTAATTCAAAGTTTTTAATTTCTTTACTAACTTCTTTTGAAAATATTCTTGAACCTCCACCAATTTCAATATTATATTGCTTTCCATTGATATTATAAATGGCCTTCATTCCTTCTCCGATAATTGTTTCACTCTTAATTAAGGTCATATTTAATTCTTGTCTCTTGTACTCTCTGACTATTTCTCTCTTTGAAAATTCTCGAATACACTTTGCAATGGGGTGAGCGGATAAAGCTTCAGTTGCTTCAATACAAATCCACAAAGGATCAGTATCTTGCATTTCATTGTATTGACACCTAGAAATAAAATTTCTTACTTTCATTTTACCTGTAGTTAATGTTCCAGTCTTATCAAATATAAAATTTTTAACCTCTTTAAATCTTTCAAAAGCATCGCCACTCTTAATTAATATTCCATGTTCAGCTCCTATTCCTGTACCTACCATAATTGCTGTAGGGGTAGCTAGACCTAATGCACAGGGACATGCAACTATAATAACAGATGTAGCTGTTTGTAAACAGATAAAAAAGGATTCATTCTTGAGATTAGTACCTGTTGGATTAACCACATAATATAACGATGGGAAAATAATTTTCTTTGACACAAGGTACCAGAATATAAATGTTATAATTGATAGTGTTATAATGACTGGTACAAATATAGCAGAAATCTTATCAGCATAACCTTGAATTGGAGATTTTGAAAGTTGAGCCTTTTTAACAGTTTCAATAATAGTAGCCAATTTAGTATCAGATCCAAGAGAGGAAGCTTTGAAAAATATATGACCAGCACCATTAACAGTACCACCAGTCACTTCTGAATCTACATCCTTAAAAATTAAATTCGATTCACCTGTCATAAAGGATTCATCTACTTCTGTTTCTCCTTGAATAATTAAACCATCAGTAGGAATTTTCATTCCAGGTTTAACCTCGATGATATCATTTAATTGTAATAACTCAATTGGAATATCAATTTTATTTAAATTTTCATATTTCTTCCCTTTACTAATTTCAATAAAATCATTATTATCTTCAACAATTGTACAAGTAGAAGGAGCCAATGAAATTAATTTTGTTAAAGCCGTTGAAGTTTGTGATTTTGCTTTATTTTCTAACAATTTTCCCAATGAAATGTAAGCAATAATCATAATTGAAGTATCAAATACGACATTTGGTAATCTAGTTGAATTTCCCTCTCCTTCAATTTGTTGTAATTCATTAGCAAGAATGATATTATAAGTGATTGAATAAAGTGAAAATAAATATGCACTGGTGGTTGATATGCAAATAAGTGTGTCCATAGTACCAGTCCAATGTTTTAATGATTTCCACATAGATTTATAGAAAAATAACCCTATTTTAAATTGAACAAAAGTTGCTAGAAGTATTCCAAAGACATCGCGATAGTATAGACCATTGATTGGAGTCTGATTATAAGGGAAAATATTATTATTTGGAAGTGTTGGGAAGAATAAAGGTAACCCCATGTATAATGACATTGATACAATAGCACATAAACAAGAGGTAAAACATGTTCTTTTCCAGAATTGTGTCTCTTGATATCTTGTTAGTAATTTTACTTGACTATTACTATCCAAACTATTTTCCAGTAAGCATTCATACCCCAATGAGCTTATCTTATTTGAGATATCTCTAATCCCTATCACATGTTGGTCATAAGTAATAACAATAACGTCAGGATTCTCATCATTCAATTCAATTTTAAAAGAAATAATACCACCATTTTCAAAGAATGATTTAAATATATAATTGAATTGTCCTTCCATTTCAGAAATACTCAATGACTCTGAATTACTATTCCTTATCAATTTAAATTTTCCTATTTTAATAGATGCTAAATTATTCGAGTCATTATCATCGAGATTAGCTTGAATATCACTTCCAAAAGAACAATCAAATCCACAGTCTTCTATAGACTCTATAATCTCTTCTTTAGAGATTAATTTTTCATCAAATGTAACCTGGGCTTCTTCAGTCATCAGAGAAACATCGATATTTTGAATACCATCCAATCTCTTCACTTGAGTAGTGATACTATTGACACACGAAGTACAAGTCATTCCAGCTATGTTTAATTTTACTCTCATCAACCCATCTCCTTGCATACTCTTGCTAATATTGTCTTCTAAAATATCACAGTCAAATCCACAATCCTCCACTACCTCTTTCAACTTCAAACAATCAATCTTACTATCATCGTAGCATACCGTGGCCATATTAGTAATCAGCGACACTTCACAATTCTCAGTACCACCTACCTCTTTCAGTTGTTTTGTTATAGTATTTACACATGAGGAACATGTCATTCCCTTTATAGCCAGTAGCACTTCCCTCATCCTTTCTATCCAGGGGAAACACCTAAAAAACCAAATTTCAAGCCACTATTCTACAGTATCTTCATACCAACCTGATCAGAAATACCTTATCTCTTTCAACACTCTCCCTCTTTTAACACTTTGAAGGGTGCAAATTTGCCATTTTTTGATCTTTGTGTCACTTTTTAAATTAAAAATTAAATAAAGAAAACAAGGGAAGCCCTTCTTCAATTTTATTCGTTGTTTTAAACATTTAACCGCTGAAGTAAAAACATTATATAGTGATAAACATAACTATATGATTTGAAAGCTAGCTGAGTTGTTCGAGGATTGATTGTAAGCTGTCGTTCTCTATCTTGTCCGAGTCGATGGGATGACATTTGATGTTGTGTTCTTGTTGTAATAGGTCCCAGTCCATTTGAATTTCTCCCTCTTTCAAGAATATTATATCAGTAATTAATCTATGCCATTTGATTTTTCTGTCCTTATGAGAATTATATTTCTCTCCTCTTACTATGCTTTTGCTCTGTCTGTGACTGATTATAGCGTTTATCATTGCCTCTACAACATTTTGGACGTATTGAATTCCACTAATTCCAAAGGTTTCTCTATCGTACTTGTTATTAATAATTAACACTTTATGACAGTTCTTGGACTCTAAGATAGTCTCTGCAATGTTTCCCAGAATAATGATGGGCATGAGACTGGTCATGAGTGATCCAATGGAATAAACAATAGTATTAGCTGATCTTATTTTTGCTACAGCTCTTAGATTCCCCATCGGTCTAACTTCTTCTCCATAAGGATTAATATAGAGGATTCTTTTGATTGGAGAAGCTAAAGTACTATTTTTCCTTGATTCTACACTTGTGATCTCCTTCTCTTCCTCATTATCCTTATCAAAATGTAATTGAGAGCTCTTTAATTCAGGAAGGATATATACTGGATTAGCATATTCTACTTCCTCTTCTTCATAAGCTGCCTTCATAGGAATTGCAGTGGCCTTATTAGCAGGTGGTTTTGAAGGATGTGAGATTTGGGATTGACCCGTTATCACATCACCATTATTTAATAAAGCCGATATATGATGTGTATGATTAGTATTGATACAAGGAATAACATCAATCTTAGGATCACATCTACCAATTCTAAGCATTAATTCAATTGAAGGATCTAATCCACCTAAGAATAATCTTGAACCAGTCAAGAATAAATTACCAATTGAAGCCTTTGAAAATTGGAACCCATTTGAAGACCTATTTTTTTTCAATAATTCACCTTGTAAATGAATTATGAAAGCTCTACACATTTCCTTCACTTCAGAGGTTATATCATCCCAGATAGGATGAGTACCTTCGACAACTTCATTCCACTCCCTCTTAGCATCTTGGAAGTCATCAGATAACCTGTACCCAAAGAACTTGGCCAATTGAGGATCCTGGATCAATCTAACAATACGAGATCTAATATCACCTATAGCCGGACCACCAAATACCCTCAATATCTCGCTAGTAGAACCACCATTATCTGATATTGGTAACACATAAGTCAACTCGTACCCTTTCTCTATAGACACTTTTTGGAAACTACTTGTCAAAGAATTTGTAGCGGTACCACCAGAAAACACAACGATACTCATCTTCGTTTCTCTATTTGCTATCTCTTACAGATCCTCAAATAGCAACATAACAGAGACACGTAGCATCCTTCCTTATATAGCAGTTGGAAGATCAATAAATGGCCTGATTATTCAGCTTCAGACACTAGGGTTCGATAGGGCTTTTCTCCATAATATTGTTTAATTTTAGAAATTGGAAAATTTTCGAGGCTTTGAATGAAAAATTCATTTTTTGTTACAGTAATGAGTATTGATTTTGATTTTGGTTTGATGGATGGTGGTGTAGCTTGACAAATAGCATCTAAACAGTTGTATACTACACTACATAGAATAAAATGAGTAAATCTGTTATTTTTACTGATTTCGATGGTACCGTTACCTGGGATGATTCCAACGATTATTTAACCGATAAACTTGGTTTCGGTAAAGATGAGAGATTAAAGATCTTTGCTGGTGTCTTGGATGGTACTAAATCATTCAGAGAAGGTTTCACTCAAATGATTGATTCTATTCAAACTCCTTACTCTGAATGTCTTAAAGTCCTGGAAGAAAAAATTAGATTAGATCCAGGATTTAAAAAGACTTTTGAATGGGCTCAAGAAAATAACGTCCCTATTATTGTTGTCTCCAGTGGTATGCAACCAATTATCAAGCATTTATTAACCAGATTGCTTGGTAAGGAGTCTATCGACAAGATCGATATTGTTGCTAATGATCTTAAATTAGCTGACGATGAAAAAATTTCTGTCACCTACAGAGATGAAACTCCATTTGGTCACGATAAATCTAGAACTATTACCTCTTATAAGCAAAAATTTGAATCTCAATTAGCTGAAAATGAACAAAGACCAACCTATTTCTACTGTGGTGATGGTATCTCAGATCTAAGTGCTGCTAAGGAATGTGATTTATTATTTGCTAAGAGAGGTAAAGATTTAGTTACTTTCTGTAGAAGACAAAACGTCCCGTTCCATGAATTTGATACTTTTGAAGATATCTTAAGCAGTATGAAACAGGTTATCGCCGGTGAAAAGACTGCTGCTGAATTAATGGAAAACTAAAGATGTTCTTCTGTTACCTCTTAAATATATAATGAATATCAACTACTAAAAAGTTATGATTTCCTCTTTATTACTTACAATCATATAAACACTTTGATAGATCTAATAAATAACAAACCGATTTATAACAACTTTCTTATTACTTTTGAAGATATTTTTAATTTTAATTAAAAGCGGAGATATTAAGGGTTATTAATCATGTAAATACTTTTGTATATGAAACATCTTACGGTAAAAGCTGTGAGATACCTCATATTATATCAGGTACAGTAAGCTAGGTTGTTCAATAAATATACTGTATATATAACACCCCTATGCAAAGAATTAAAGTCAAGTCTCCCCTAGTGGAGATGGACGGCGATGAGCAAGCTAGAGTAATGTGGCATCTAATTAAGAAAGAACTAATATTGCCTTACCTGGATATCGATATCAAATATTTTGATCTTTCGATTCAGAACCGAGACAGGACAAATGATCAAGTCACTACAGACTCAGCTAATGAGACTTTGAAATATAAAGTCGCTGTAAAATGTGCAACTATTACACCAGATGAGGCAAGAGTTAAAGAGTTTAACTTGAAACAAATGTGGAAATCTCCTAATGGTACTATTAGAAATATTTTAGGAGGTACCATCTTTAGAGAACCAATTGTAATACCAAAGATACCAAGACTAATCCCAAATTGGGAAAAACCAATAATAATTGGTAGACATGCATTTGGTGATCAATATAAAGCTGTCGATATGGATGTGAAAGGAAATGGGGAACTAGTTTTATCATTTAGTTCTGAATCTCCCAGTAATATTCATGTATTTGACTTTCCCGATAAAGGAGGTGTGGCCCTAGCAATGTATAACACTACGGAATCTATTGAAGAATTCGCCAGAGCTTCTTTTGAAATGGCATTGAAGAGGAAAGTTCCTTTATATTTCACTACCAAAAATACTATATTAAAGAAATATGATGGTAAATTTAAAGATATTTTTAATACATTATATCAAGATATTTATAAAGTTAAATTTGATAAATTGGGGATTACATATGAACATAGATTAATTGATGATATGGTGGCTCAAATGTTGAAATCTAAAGGTGGATTTATGATTGCAATGAAAAATTATGATGGCGATGTACAATCGGATATAGTAGCTCAAGGGTTTGGTTCTTTAGGTTTAATGACTTCTGTTTTAATAACTTCAGATGGTAAAATATTTGAAAGTGAAGCTGCTCATGGTACTGTAACTAGACATTTCAGAAAATACCAAAAGGGAGAACCAACATCTACTAATTCAATTGCTTCAATATTTGCCTGGACAAAAGGTATAATTCAACTAGGTACATTAGAATTTTCCTCAAAGGTTGTAAAATTTGGACAATTGTTAGAAGATGCTACAATTGATACTGTAAATGATGATAGTATTATGACGAAAGATTTAGCTTTAATGTTGGGTCATACAAATGAAAATAGTTATGTTACAACTGAAGAATTCATATATGCGGTTAGAAGAAAACTGGAGAAATATTTGAACACAGAAATATTTAGCAAGAGTAAGCTATAGGCTGACTTATAATGCTAAATTGATAATATTCTTATCTTCTTATGTACAAATTATATATGTATATATTAGCTTAATGTGATGACTAAAAATATTTGTTTATTTATTTTTTCCCTTTTTTATTGATTATATGTATAAGAATGGTAAATAATATTAAATAAGTATGTAATATGGAATAGTTTTATCTTTCATTAGATATGGACATTTGTTATTTTCCCCTATAAAAGTAAATTTGTCTATAATGGAATTCATGATTTTGGACGAGTATAAGTAGTATTGGTTCTTTAACCTGGATTTTTATAATATTTATTTTTCATTAATTCATGAATGCTAGTAACAAGGCTTGATATTTTCCTCCTCTTTTGAATCTTTTATCATGCAAAATATAGTGTACCTTAGTTTATTTAAAATGCTTAAAAATTCTGTTGAATAGCGGCTCTTTGATTATCATTCAATGAGATTGGGTAATCTACTTTGTAACGAATAACTAGATCACCTCTTTGAGAAGGAGTCTTGGCAATTGGCATACCTTGACCAGGATATACGGAAGTTTCCGAAGGTTGCACAGGAGAACTTCTAGATAATGGTAAAGTTCTACCATCTATAGTTTGTATTGTTTTAGAAAATCCTAACAAAGATTCTTTGAAGGATAACGGTAGTGTGTATTCTAAGTTATCACCAACTCTTTTGAAAAATGGATGTTGCTTTTCTTGAAGGACGAATTGTAAAGTCTTTCTACCACCAGTTTGTGGATTATAATCACCATAATTTTTATATGAAATCTTAGTACCTGCTTTCCAGCCAGCTTTCAATTGAATATCGACAGGTGTCTTTTCAGATGTACCATTAGGACCCTTTCTACCAATTTTGAAAGTTTTCTTTTTACCAGCAAATAAGTCCTCTAGGGAGACAGGTAAATTGACTTGGACAGTTTCTTCTTGATAAGATGGAGATGGAGATGAGCCTCTGAATCCACCAGGCATACCACCCATTCCGCCCATTCCACCAGGCATTCCTCCCATGCCTCCCATACCTCCAGGCATTCCTCCCATACCAGATGGGAAACCAGATGAAAAACTACTAAAACTAGAGCCACCATCAGAACCAAAGAATTGTGAGAAAATATTAAAAGCATCTTCATTGGAGAATTGATGGCCACCAAAGCCACCAGCACCACCAGGAAAACCACCAGCACCAGCACCAGCACCACCAAATTGTGGACCACCAGATCTTGCAGCCTCTAAACCAAATTGGTCATATACTTCTCTCTTATTAGAATCACTTAAAATTTCAAAAGCTTCTGAAATTTCCTTAAATTTTTCAGTATCACCAGTTGGTTTATCAGGATGATACTTCAAAGCAGCCTTTCTATAACCTTTCTTAATTTCTTGATCATTGGCAGAAGGTGAAACACCTAATAAATCGTAAAGTTTTGTTTCTTTAACCATAATGTTATTAATTTAAAAATTTCTGTTCAGACAGTTTCTTCTTTCAGTAAATATTAAAGCTTGATTAAAATAAAACCAATCTGAATTATTCTGCGATATTTCAAAACAGAGCTTGAAACATAACCGAAAGAGATACCAATCCAAGAGTCAACAACAAAAGTTCAATGGCAAGGAGCAGAATACCTCTCTTATATATACTTTTACCTAGTTGTTACCTGATCAATTTTCATGAAATCTTCGCTTCTAGAAAGTTCTGGTACTTTTCTCCGAACAATAGAGAAAGAAGCATGTGACCGGCTAAAAACTACAACAATTTAGTGAAATTTCAGCTCTCTCGAGTAAATTTGAAACAAAACAGGAATGAATTGGCAAGATCTGTCTGTAGGTTTGGCCGAGAGAGGTAGATTGGGTGCTAGATAATGTCTGTGATATTGGTTTCTGCTGGGTATGACCACACAATCAGGTTTTGGGAGGCGCTGACTGGTGTCTGTTCCCGAACCATCCAGCATCCAGATTCACAGGTTAATAGGTTAGAGATCACCAACGATAAGAAGATTTTGGCTGCTGCTGGTCATCAGAATATACAATTGTACGATATTACAACCACCAATCCAAATCCAGTGGCTTCGTTTGATAATCACAAGGGGAATGTAACTTCAGTGTCTTTCCAACAAGATAATAAGTGGATGGCTACGTCCAGTGAAGATGGTACAGTGAAAGTATGGGATATACGTTCCAATTCTACTCCAAGGACTTATAAACATAGTGCTCCTGTAAATGAAGTAGTTATCCATCCAAACCAAGGTGAACTTATCTCTTGTGATAGAGATGGTAATATACGGATATGGGATCTAGGAGGTAACCAATGTACACATCAATTAACTCCTGAAGATGACACTTCTTTGCAATCTTTATCCATTGCAAGTGATGGATCTATACTGGTGGCGGCTAATAATAAGGGGAACTGTTTTGTTTGGGAAATGGCAAGTCATACAGATGCAGCAAATTTCAAACCAATTACAAAATTTAAAGCACATTCAGATTATATCACTCGAATATTACTATCTTCAGATGTCAAGCATTTAACGACTTGTTCAGCTGATAAAACAGCAAAAGTTTGGTCTGTAGAGAATAATTTACAATTAGAATCAACTTTAGATGGTCATCAAAGATGGGTTTGGGATTGTGCTTTCAGCGCAGATAGTGCATATCTTGTTACAGCATCTTCTGATCATTATGTAAGATTATGGGATTTATCTACTAGAGAAGTTGTAAGACAGTATGGTGGTCACCATAAGGGCGCTGTATGTGTTGCCCTAAATGATGTCTGATTTAACTCTTTCTCTCACGATCTCACTTATATAAGTAATGTATATATATTCTTATGTTTCATATAATTTAAAGAGAAAAAATTGATTAAATTAAATAATTTAAAATGTGACTTTTATGACGGATCAATTATAGATAGATATATGAATATTAAGTATATATATTTATAAGGTTACTTGATAAGACAAGACATATCGAAAAGATAATTTATGAACTGATTCAAGACATTCGTCAATAATAACCAGTTTTTAATAGTTTTTGAATCTACTAGAAATACCTCACTTGAAAGCTCATTGGTTAATTTGTAATATTGTAATATAAGCACTTGTAGAGAAGTTGTCGATTTCATTTGTTTTAGATCTTTGAAAGTATTTCTCAAAAGATTTATCATCAATGATGAAGTAGACTCTTCAGAGGCCTTGAAAAGCTCGGTGAGTTGAATAGTTATCTTATTTCTTATGACATCCGTTATTGACTCATTATTATTATTAGAAATATTTAAAGAGCCAAATTTATTTTTCTTAGAAGAAAGAATCATACCCCATTCATTTCTCATTTCATTTTTGCAATGTGTAAGTTCTTGTATAAACATGTTGGTAAATTTGAAAAGTTTGATCAATGATAATAAGAGAGTAGAAAATTTTTCCACAATGGCTAATTTACCATTTACCATAGGAATTGGTAAGTCGGTAGTTGATTTTTTGATTAAAGTTGGATAATCTTTAGCAAAACTTTCGAATTGTTCTAGATGGCTCTGTGTGAACGAATTTTTTAATTGAGAAAATTCATGTGCAATAGACTTTAAGATATTGGTATGAGTAATTAAATCACATTGATAAACCCATTCATATAATTCTGATGAAATTAGTAAAGTGAACATTCGAGGTGATATGGATCTAATATTTGATAGATAGAGACATGAAGATAGAGCATTAAATTTCCTAAATTTGATATTTTCAAAAGTGGTAAGGCACGTTGTCTTGTATAAAGACTCCAATGAAGAGACAATATCGTTATCTATAGTGGATGATAATTTGTCTCGAGGTATAACAGGTAATTGTGAAGAGAAATTAGTATCATCATAGGTAAAGATATCAGCAAATGAAATATCTGAAAATACTAATTCATTAGGAAGTAAGTTATCCTTTAATTTATTTCCATTGTTTTCATTATCTGTAATGTTAGAGGTTAGAACTGTAGTTGTATTAGCATTATCAGAACCAAGAGAAGACGGATCGTCAACAGGAGTGGTCGGTAAATCTTCGTTGAACATTGACGTAGTCACTGAAGTAGTTGATGATATTGAAATAATTTGAGGTTCAATTAATTTCAAGTTACAATAATGATATTTTGATTGACCTCTCATACCTAATCTTCTTGTCTTTAAATTTGGGAAAATAGTTCTTATTAATTTACCTAGCGAAGCCTGTGATAAAGGCTTTAAAGAATTCTTGGCACATGATGATGCATAATATGCAAACATTTTCCCACGAGGGATATAACTATCATTTTCAATTTTACATGATTTCATAAGCCATAATAAAGCAAAGACTTGTCTTTCTCTTTCTCTCTGTTGCTCAATTTTTTGAATTTCAATTTTACTTGCTGTTAAATAATCTAATTTTAATACTTCTAATTCTGCCTGTTTAACTCTTTCAGCATATTCTTCTAATGATTTATCAATATTATCTTGAGCAATTTCTTTAGCTATTTGTTCCTGTGTAGCTTTCTTGGTGTTTGTAGTTGTTGAATTAAGAATAGTTTTGATAGAAGAAGGAGTAGTACATGCTACGACAGTATCAGAATAATTATTTGTATCATATTGTTGACTAGGATTATTTTCTACAATTGAATTAACTGAATTGATAAAACTTGAAAGTGATCTATTAGCTAAAGTAGCAATATTATTATTATTATTAGCAGGAGTTGTAGTAATAACTTCTTCAATTTTCACTAAAGTATTTGATGAGATTGAATTAGGAAGATGAGGATAATGATTAGGAGGAGAAGAATTAAGTATGATATTATCAATTTCTTCATTTGATCTTTTCAATCTTTTTGAATCATCAGGATTGGAAGAAGATGAAGAAATGCTGTTTGTATGTAATGGGAATAAATGTTGATGATTTTTTTGAAATGGATAGATAACTGGAGAAGGTAATTCCGAGTTACCATTTCCATGTGCGACAGCAACTGTATTTGTATCGAAATTATTTGTGTGATAACTTTGTGGAATAATCTTTGGAAGATTTAAAGATTGTTGAATATTATTATTAAGATTAGAATTTTGAGATGGAAATTGAGGTTGTGGTTGATTAAAAAAGGATTGAGAGAAAGATACATTTGGTTGAATTTCAGTAAATGATCTAATTGCATTAGAATTTGAATGAGAGAGAAAAAAATTGTTATTGTTACTGTTATTGCTATTAATCATACTGAATTCTAATTTTGGTTTTAGATAGTTGGATGAAGAATTTAAAATGTTATTAGCATTTGTTGAGGGAATAGCATGATTGGATTGGTCTAACACTTTTGGACTTGAAAGTGCAGAGGTTGATAAATTATTATTATTTTGCATTACCATAAAATAGATGATTCAATGGAAATGAAGTTGAAACTG
Source organism: Kazachstania viticola (assembly GCA_030571575.1). Taxonomy (NCBI): domain Eukaryota; kingdom Fungi; phylum Ascomycota; class Saccharomycetes; order Saccharomycetales; family Saccharomycetaceae; genus Kazachstania; species Kazachstania viticola. The sequence continues at coordinate 40,709 of JAJLXZ010000002.1, forward strand.
ACTAAACAGAAGAGGGTCTGGTGCTATGGTAACGAGAAAAAGAAATCAATTAAATATACCTATATATCTTAATCTGGTAACAGGCAAATTTTTCAAAAAAAGCACCAAATAAAAGATGTAAATAAAACGCGAAAAATAGAACACGTAAATGGATATACACTATGTAAAAGAAATCCAAATATACGTTACAGGATATCAAAGGTATCCATGGCACAATTGCAAAGAAACGGTGGTCTATATATAAAACCAAAAGATATATACTTGCCAAAGATGCGAGATATCCCAGATCCAGACAGATCTGGGACTGGGCCCTTACGTAATAATCGTCTTTTTTCTTCTTTCTCGAAGCCCCGAATGATTAAAAAAGTAGTCAGGAAAAAGAAACGATTTGCGTACCGGGGCTTACTAAGGTGAAAAGCAACAAAGAACGGTATCTCCTGTAAATCGGAGTTTCAATTCCCCTACTTTGTGTCTTGGCTTTATCAAAATATTTCTTATGGTAACTTAGTCATGCTCAGTGCCGTTGCTCATGGGGCCATGCCTAGAGACTGCTCCTTTGGTCCCGTTTTCGCTGTTAATTGTTTTGTTTCCAATGGTAAAAATTTCTCGAGGGAGGAAAAAAACGAATAATTGGAAATCAAAAAAAAAAAACATTACTGAGTAGACAGATTAAAAAAGGATTGAAATAAACTTTCTTAGTCATATTATGAATTGATAGCGTTTCTCGGAAAGTCTCCCCTAGACTTTATTCCTGTTTGCTTGTACCGGATGATTCTTAATGCTTTCTTAGTATCACTTCTTAGTGGCGCCGCTTCAGGAACAACTACAGATTTAGTATTCTTCCCGATTGATACTCTAAAGACAAGAATACAGGCTAAAGGGGGTTTCTTCAAGAATGGTGCTTATCACAATATCTATCGAGGTGTAGGAAGTGCAATTGTGGCATCGGCTCCAAGTGCATCTCTTTTCTTTGTCACTTATGATTCCATGAAGTTTTACTCTAGGCCATATATTGAAAGAATGCTTTTGAATAGACTCAATTGTTCTGAACAATTCATAGATACAACTACACATATGTTTGCCTCTTCAATGGGAGAAATTGCAGCTTGTCTCGTTAGAGTCCCCGCAGAAGTTATAAAACAAAATACTCAAACTCATTCTTCAAATACCTCTCTAATGACATTTAAATCATTAATCAAAGATCAAAAACTAAATGGTATAAGGAAAAATTTATATAGAGGTTGGTCAACTACAATTATGAGAGAAATTCCATTCACTTGTATTCAATTTCCTCTATATGAATTTCTAAAAAAAAAATGGAGATCTTATGATAATGTACATACAATTACCCCTTGGAAAGGTGCAATTTGTGGTTCACTTGCTGGTGCAATCGCCGCGGCAACAACAACACCATTAGACTTTATAAAGACTAGAATTATGCTTTCAAGAACTTCAATACCTACGTCACAACTAATAACCACAATTTGGAAAGAAGAAGGTCCCTTAATATTCCTCAGTGGAATTGGCCCAAGAACAATGTGGATAAGTGCAGGTGGGGCCATATTTCTAGGTGTATACGAAACTATCTCATTTATACTAACATAACATCTCAGAACTACCTTCTATACGTATATTCATCATTCTTTACGTAAGTTTCTTAATGTTTTTTCCCACGTATTTAACGATTTTTCTCACTTCTACAAAAATTAAGAAAAATTGTGAAAAAATATTGATTGTTTCTTTTAAAGTGTAGTAATGCAACAGCTTTATTTTTTGATAGAGTAAAGTGAAGTATTAAGACATTTACTCTGTTGAGATACATCTTTCTTTGCCATATTTTGTTAGGTAATTTTTTTTAAGAATGTCTGAGTCAGAAAGAAATTCAGAATATGTAAGTTAAATTTCACTGATTGTTTTGTTTTGTTTTGTTCTAGGATTAGAACTGAAAAATAAACGTCATAATGTAGAAAAAAAAAGTCACTTCAATTTCATTGTTTTATGCTGAATTGATGTCCTTTCGAGCTGCCACTTTAGAAAATTGTTAAACTGAAAGAATGAACAAATTCAAATATGATTTGGAACAAGCTGTGCTAATTATATCGTTTCATTTTTTTACTATGATTAGTCGCTCTTTTTGGGGGTTTTCTTTTTTAATGATTTCTTATACTTGAAAAATGCTTCTGTTGTTCTTTAGGAATTGATATGACTAAAAATATTTAAATATTATCAAGCTGGTTTCACCCATCCTCACGCTTTTTTTTTAATTTCATTGCTATGTTTTTTAATATTTGGTTTACCTTTTTTCTTAAGTTTGGTTGCTTTTAGTTATTTACTTTTGTTTTGTCCATCTTTTTTACTAATACTTTTTATGGAAAGGTTCTTTTTCCTCTTTATATATAAAGGATTCTATGCGTAGCAGGTCAAGATCACCTGTTCGTCGTCATATGAATGATGATCGTAATAATAGAGATAGTAGGAGAAATGACTATAGGGATCGAAAAAGAGACTATAGAAGAGGGGGAGATTATGATGACAGAAGAGGTGGAGATTATAATAACGAACCAAGAAGAAGTAATTATGATCATGGAAGAAATGACTATGGAAGTAGATATGACAACAGGGGAGGTAGATCTGATGACTATCAAAGAGATTATCGGTCTTCAAGAGGTCGTCATAACGATAGAAGACCTGGTGGGAGATTTCATCAACAAAGAGGTGATTATGGTCCTGTATTGGCACGTGAATTGGATAGTTCTTATGATGAAAAAGTTAATAGAAACTATTCAAATAGTATATTTGTAGGAAATTTAACCTACGACTGTACGCCAGATGATTTAAGAGATTTTTTCTCTCAAGTCGGTGAAGTTGTTCGTGCAGATATTATTACTTCAAGAGGTCATCATAGAGGTATGGGAACTGTAGAATTTACAAATTCAAGAGATGTTGAAGATGCTATACATAATTATGATGGATCTCAATTTATGCAACGTCAAATTTTTGTTAGACAAGATAATCCTCCTCCAGAAAATGGGCGTGAAAGAAATCCTACCAGAAGACAACAGCAATCAAAATCTACATCTTCTTCAGCTTCTTTAAGTTCTCATCGACAACAAGGTTATGAAGTATTTGTAGCTAATTTGCCTTTTTCCATTAACTGGCAAGCGCTAAAAGATATGTTTAAAGAATGTGGAAACGTATTAAGAGCAGATATTGAACTCGATAGAGAAGGTCGTTCAAGAGGTATCGGTACTGTCATCTACTCTAACCCTGAAGATGCCCGTAGATCAATTGAAAAATATGATGGTTATGAAATGGAAGGTAGGCAACTGAACGTTAGAGAAGGTTATTCAATGGAAAGTAACCCAAGAAGCACAAATACTGCCAATGAAGATAATGATAATGATAACAAAAATGCAATTGAAAATGAAAATGAAAATGAAAATAAATATGATAATGAAAATGAAAATAAATATGATAATGGTAATGAAAATTCAAGAAGCACCGTTAACGAGTCATCAAATTCATTCACAGATGGATATGTTCCTAATGGGGAGAGAAGTAACTCCATTTACTGTAGTAACTTACCCTTTTCAACTGATAGAAATGACTTGTATGACTTATTCGAAACTATTGGTAAAGTTAATAACGCAGAACTTAGATTAGGTTCAACTGGTTCCCCAACTGGTATCGCTGTCATTGAATATGCTGATATTACTGATGCTGATATATGTATTGAAAGGTTGAATAATTACAATTATGGTGGATGTGATTTAAGCATATCATACGCAAAGCATGAATAAGATATTTTTGCTGGCAGGTTTTCTCTTTAAATGATATTCAGTAAGTCATACCCTTACGGATTTTATATAGGTATATATGTATATATAAGGGATTAGAAACTAAACAGTTTGAGATATATATAAAAAACTCAAATTTTCTGCATTAGTTCACAGAGGACAGATATCATCATGATTTACTTCTCATGTAGTTACATCATGAAATATATTTATATCTCCAAACCTTCCTAAGGACCAGAGGTGATAAGTTTTTAGACGAATTGATAAGGACAAAGAATAAGCTCAACTGTTATTTACTGGCAACAATTAGTACGGTAAAAATTACTACGCTTGATATGTTTCGGTAAGGCTTTTTTTTTATTCGAGGCCCGCTGAGCCATTTAGTATTAAAGATGAAGATAGTCAAATTTTCAACAATACTTGTCTGGCATCAAGATAAACCATTACCGTACAATGTCAATCACCTTAAATATAAAGCATATCCTTTTTGGTTTGTTTATAATCTTCTCTCTTTTCCTATTTCATAAAAGAGCCAGCATCAGTATGTGTTTTTTATTTGTTTCTGATAAGTTGACTTTGATCTTTAGTACTAACAGCACTTTATACAGGATTTCACTATGACGAAATATCAACAAGAGTAAGGAGGAGGCTAGGAACACATATAAGCCTCAATGAGTCTTTTGCTGAAGATTTAGAGAGTGGGTTCCATTCTAGAAACTTTAATATTATCTCAAAAAATAACGATGATGATAGGGAGGGTCTTGATGATAAAGCCAAAGAAGAAATAGGAAAAATCATGAAATCTGAAAATATAAATTTTGATAAAGCCAGACTTTTGTTTATGGAAAGGAAGTTTGGCCAACATGGAATTGCCCCTGATGGCAGACCATTGGACCCAAAAGCTGTTGTATTTTCGAAGTAATTTCAATTTTTCAAGATGTCACTAACAACTTTACCTTTTTGTCCTTACCTTTCAAAATGAAAATCTAGTATCAGCATCTCACTTTCCTTTTACTTCAAGCATATCGGCTCAAAGAAGTATCTCCTATATTATTGGAACTAAGATCTGTTTTTCGTTTAAGTGCAGATACTGATGTTAGATGATACGCTATTTGGTCACCACCTATATTAATAATAGTATTTAAAGTTTATATTATTTACATGACTTTAGGATATATCACAACTTTTGTTTTACAGGCATAATACCTTTTATTTCGTTCTAATGATAGTATCAACCTTTCCAGTATCATAATTCATCCTTTTCAATGTAGATGTACCTTTGGAAGGTTTGACAGCCTTTGAAATACGTTCAGGGAAAACTGGCTTCAAGAATTGTCTCCTTAAATGCACTTCTTCCGGTAATGTTAAATATTGCTCTGCGTTATCGAATAATTTTCTAATACTTTGTTTGTCATTTGAGCTTGATAATTCTATTTTACGAAGACTTTCCAACAACCTTTTCTTGTATTCCACTTTTTCAATTTCAGAAACGTAAGCTGACAAGTTTAATTTATTTGTAAATGAAGTTTCATTATTTAGCTTGTTGCTGATATTTGTTACTGTGGCTAGAAACTTCTCATATTTTTCTTCACTCCACTTTTCTCTTGCCGATTGCAACTTTCCTTGAAATTCTACATAGCTTTTAGAATAGAATTGAGCATCTGAAAGGGAAAATCCATTCTTTAAACAAGCTTTAACTCTAAGGAGATACTCTGATGCTATGCTCTTATCTTCTATTTCAATTTTCAAATCCTCATTTAGAATCTTACAAAATACTTCCATTTCAGCCTTCCTTTTAGTTTCTCGTTCCTTCAGAGTTAACATCATATTAGCTTTTGCCAAATATTGCTTTCTTGGAAGTGTTGCTTCTTCCTTCTGTGCTGCTCTGCTGTTATCTAATAAAATATGTCCAAATCTTCTGCTACGTGGGTCAAAGTGTGGAGTGGGTAATTTACTTTCTCTATTAAACGATATACCAATGAATTTCCGTTTTGGATGGAATGGGTCCAAGTAATACCTGACTACACCAGGCTCTAAAGCATATATTGTATGATCCTTTCCGACACCAACGTTTTCACCAGGATAAAACTTGGTACCACGTTGCCTCATAATAATTTCACCTGCCTTCACTTCTTGGCCATCATATTTCTTTGGACCTAATCTACGACCAGCCGAATCCTTCATAGACGTCCTAGAACCAGCGGCCCTCTTAGTTGCAGTACGAACTTGGGTAAATGTGCAATGAACCTTAAATAGTCTAAACTGTCCTAAACTGGGTGCAAACATTTTACTAATTTCAATTAAGTGAACTAAACAATGAATGAACTAGGCTTCCTGTTTATGAAATGGAGAGGTACTAGTTATTGCTATAACAATGTTCCATGTATATTGGTTTCAAGTTTTTGTATATATTTCTTAAAATTTCTCGGACACATAAATCTAATAAAAGTAAATAAATTATTTCTAATATTTCGGAAAGCGTGCACAAAGATAAATATAAAATATGAACATAAAATTTTAAATAATTTTTAAATATCAGGTGAATTTAAAAGCAAATTATGTGGCGTGTTGATTAGGAGAAATATACATATATTTATTATGGCTTTAAATCTATAAGTACTACGAAGATATAAAGTTAAGTCCATAAGTTTCGAATATAAAATCTAAAAGAACTTTTAAGACTAGTTGTTATAGTAAGTACAGTCTTTGAGGTGAGTTCAAAGTGTGAGGAATATTGCCCCTCATATATTTATTCGATGCAGCACTGTTGATGACTTCGAAAACATACCATTATAAAAAAAGCAATCTGCCGGCGATAAACTCTAATTTTGTAGGCTCTTATATCTTGTAAGATATCTACTTTTCTTGCGTACAAGGCTATGCTAAATAAAAGCTAACGAGGCGTATATAATTCCTGTGTCAACCGCGAAACTTTACTGTTTCGACATAATCTATTTATGAAAGATTGTGCCAAACAAAAAAAAAAAAGAGAAAATGAAGAGCGAAAAAAATAGAAAACAAAGACTAACAAATGAATGATTCAAAACGTGTTCATAAGGCTAAGAAAGAAGTACAAACTATTATCCTACTTAACAAATTATTCAGTTAATTAAGATTGCATAGTTATAAGAGAATTTTGTTGACATATTTGTAAGGATATGAATTTTGACGACTCAGCTGATAATGATTTGGTACCTAACAATTCGGGCATACATGCTCAATTTGATAAGGTAAAGCATATATACCAATACTACTTAGATAAAGTAACACCGCACACTAAGGAAAGATGGTCTGCATTAGGTTTCTTTATATTACTATTTCTATTACGTATTTTCACCGCTCACGGATGGTATGTGGTCTGCTACGGTCTAGGCATATTTCTCCTAAGTCAATTTCTAGCATTTTTAACTCCAAAGTTTGATATGTCTTTGCAACAAGATGAAGAAAACAAAGAACTAGAGGCTGGTGAAAGAGCAGAAGAGTTTAGACCATTTATCAGAAGACTACCTGAATTCAAATTTTGGTATAATTGTGCAAGGGCTACATTAGTTTCTCTTGCCCTAACTTTATTTAGAATGTTTGATATACCAGTATTTTGGCCAATTTTACTAATGTACTTCATTGTTTTGTTTTTACTTACTATGAGAAGACAGATTCAACATATGATTAAATACAAATACATTCCATTAGATATTGGCAAAAAGAAGTACGCTACAAGTAAATAAAAAAAAACTATTCAGAAGCTACAAGTCCTAATGAGCTTATGTTACGGTCCCCTTTTGCATCTTTAGTCCCCTATCTACAATATAGTTTTTGTTAGGTACAAATATTTGCAGAAGTCTAACTGCAGTACATAATTATAAATCATTCGTAGGTCATAACCTCTACCTTTATATATTTTTATATATTTTTATATAAATATATTAATATATATATATGTCTCCTCTATATTTCTTTTCAATTCTCTTTTGCTATTTTAAGTGTACTAAAGACTCGTCATATACTTCGAGAATTTTATATTTATTTTTTTTCTTCGGTTCAAATAATAAAGATATATCTTTTTCGGTTGTTATTATTATAGTATTGAATCAAACAAGTAAGAAAGATATAAGTGGATTTCCAAGAGGTAAGATAATGCGTATTCTTAAGCTCTCTGAAAGTAGTACAAATAATGGTGCTACAACCATTCAGGTGTTACCTGAAGACAAAGAGGACCTTTTCGTTTTAAATCAGATTATTGACAAGGAAGATGAGCTTATTTTCAAAAAGAAGTTTACTACTAAAAAAGAAGAGAACAAGCAGAAATCCAGTGACTTGATAACCCTGAAGATTCAGGTTATATCCAATGAATTTGATATGAAGGATGAATTTCTAAAATATAAAGGTATCACGATAGAGGATGATTCTGACCGTATTAATCCAGATATACCACCAGGAAAATTTCTAAGTTTCAAAGTCAATTATGCTTATCCATTCACTCTTATAAAATATAATTATGATAAATATGCAAAAAAACTATTACAGGAGGCATGTCAACCTGAGGTAAAGTCAGATACTGCAGCAGTTGTTCTCCAGGAAGGAATCGCACATATTTGCTTATTGAGCTCTTCATCTACTGTGGTAAAACAGAAGATTGAATACCGTCTACCGAAAAAGAAGAGATCAACTGATGTTATGAAGTTTGATGAAAAAACTGAGAAATTTTACAAAGCTATTTATGAAGGGATAAAGAAGCATTATGATTTTGCTAAATTGAAACTTATTCTACTATGTTCTCCTGGATTTTATGCCAAGACATTGTTTGAAAGGATACAAACTTATGCTAATGAAGAGCACAACAGAACTATATCAGATAACAAATCTATGTTCCTAGTGGCACATTGTTCCACTGGATACCTTCAAGGTATCACAGAAGTTCTTAAAGATCCTTCTTATTCCTCTAAACTGAAGGAGACAAAATATTCCAAAGAGGCCATGATAATGGACGAATTCTTGAAACACCTTGATAATGATGATTTTAAGGCCTGGTACGGTGAAGAAGAAACTTTCAAAGCTGCTGAGCTCGGAGCAATCCAAACCCTCTTAGTTACTGATACGGTAGTTCGTTCAGAGAACGTTACAGAAAGGGAAAAATACATAAAATTAATGGACTCTGTCGAAAGAAATGGTGGCTCTACATCGATATTTAGCACATTACATAACTCTGGTGAAGAACTGGAAAAACTAACCGGGATTGCATGTATCCTAAAATATCCACTTCCTGATTTGGATGAACAACTCGATGAGGATGATGAAGATCTCTAATCTCGTAGTGTCTTGTATAGGTATGATTAGTTATATAATACATACTTTTAATTAAGTTGGTTTTATTATTTAGGTAGTAATATTAGTACTTATAGCATTAATAAGAAAGTATAAATATTTATCAAAAATATAGAAAAAAAATTAGACATTTCCCAATAGTAAAAAAAAGAATAAAGTATCAATCAGTTCTCCAAACGAACTTTAATTAACAAGCATTGGACACAGTCACATTATCACACAACAAGTGTTTTTCAACTTTTCTTGTTTTGTGGGCTGTTCACTTCCAGGTTGTTTTCCTGGTTTGGTAGTCTTAGACCTACCGGCAGTAGCAGAGGTATTTGCAACGACTGGTTCCCTCTTTAAGTTATCAGCTCTAGCATTTCCATCTTTGGTGACAGATGATTTTGTTCCATGTTTATCTCCCAATAGCCTTTGAACTGAGTTATAGAAAGTTCTCCCTTGTATTTTACTTATCCTTAACTCCAATTCACTGGGTCCTCTTGAACCGTCAGCACCTGCTAATAGCCCTGCACCCCAGGCAGAACCACCATGCACTTCATCAATATTTGCTAATTCGGCAAATGCATTTTGATAGCCCAATGGGATGAAAACCATACCGTGGTGAACAATATAAGATAAACAACATTTAATGGTACTTTCTTGTCCACCTCCAAATCCTGCAGAACTGACGAACATACCTACAGCTTTACCATTCAAAGTCCCGTTTATCCACAAACCACCGGTTCTATCCCAGAAAGCAGACCATTGGGCAGGAACAGTACCAAATCTAGTTGGAATACCTAACAGGAACGCGTCATAATTCTCAAGGGTTTCTTTCGTGGCAATTGGAACTCCTTCTGGCTTTGGTGGAGCATTCATCTTATTCAATACCTCATCGGATAATGTTTCTTCTACTCTAAATATGTCTGCTTTCCCACCAGCAGACTCAATTCCGCTTTGGGCTGACTTAGCTAAATTGTCGATGTGGCCATAAGTTGAATATGTAATGATTGCAATTTTGAACATAATATTATGATGTTATTTTGGAATTCTGCAGAATGGCTGAACTAAAGCTATGAGTCAATTAGAAGCTAAAAGATAAGAAAGTGACAAGAATTCTCAAGCAAGAAAATAGAAAAATGATTTTATTTTAATACTCCTTGAAGAAGGGAATTAAAGTGAAATACTTTCTTGATCAACGCTCCATCAAGTGCAATCGATCATCCCTCAAAATGTGGTTACTACCATTTTTAGAACAAATGCATTTATTTGAGGATATTCGCTTATCCAAACAAAAGAGTGCTGCTTGGGTGGAGGATTTCGTCCATTAGTTTCACTTGCTTTCGTTATCCCCTCTGACACTTCCTCAAAAGTTTTTCCCATTATTTACTTTTTGTAGGACCCTTCTATTTCGGTTTTGCGGTTCTGGCTCATAAAAGCTTTTGATCCGTTGGCGGGGGAAAAATGGAATGCTACATTTTCGCCGTGATGAGGTTTGGTAAGAAGAATACATTATAGTTCTAGAATCAGTGGAAGGAATATATTTCAAACCGAAGATAGGTAAAGGAAAGTGCTACCTGGCCGTCCCACTGGCAGTCCAATGAAAAAAAATATTATTACCTCTATTATATCATTATATATCATTTCTTTTCCATCAGGAGTTTATGTACCAGATCTATATAGTATTGACTTGAATAAGATTTTGGTCTTTCTATAGGGACACCTATGGCTCTATCTATAATCAACTGTGACAAAACACCTAGAGATCTTGAAATACCAAATAAGACTGTATAGAAAGATGACTGTGTAAGACCGTAATATTGAAGTAAAATACCTGAATGTGAATCAACGTTTGGCCATGGATTCTTGGTCTTACCGTGTTCTGTTAGGACTGTTGGGGCAACTTCAAAGATAGTAGAGACTAGTTTAAACAAGTCATAATCTGGGAAGTGTTGTTGAGCAAAATCACGTTGTACCAGATACCTTGGATCAGTCTTTCTCAAAACAGCATGACCATACCCTGGTATGACTCTACCTGAGTTTAACGTATCCCATAAATATTTCTCTATTGTCTTCTTTGAATAATCCCCCTTTACATCCTCTTTTAATTGTAGTATCCAATCTAAAACTTGCTGATTTGCACCACCGTGCAATGGGCCTGAAAGACCGTTGATACCTGAAGCAAATGCAATATAAGGCGACGCCAGAGCGGAACCTACAAGATGTGTAGTATGTGCTGAAACATTACCACCTTCATGATCTGCATGAATGGTGAAATACAATCTCATAAGCTCGACAAAGTCATCATTTGTAAAACCCATCATACTAGAAAAGTTTTTACTGTAGTCAGCATCATGATCAATAGTACCCTGGTGATCACCATCTTTGAAAACATTACAATAAATCCTACTGGCAATGACAGGTAATTTAGCAATTAAGTCCAGGCAGTCCTCATAGGTTACTTTCCAGTAGTCAGCTTTATTAAGACCGCTGGAGTATGCTTTACTAAATTTAGACTCACTTTCCATTGCCGTGATGGCAATTGAAAGTTGTGTCATGGGATGTAATGTTCTAGGTAGGCTATCTATTATCTGAACAACATGCTCTGGTAATTCTGCTCTTGAAGCTAAGTCTCTACTCAATTCCTTTACTTGTCCAGTACTTGGAATCTCACCAGTCAATAATAACCATAGGATAGCTTCTGGAAGAGGTTCACCATCCTTAACAGCTTTAGGTAAATCTCTTTGAATTTCGAAAACAGTACGTCCACGAATTATTATACCCTTCTCAGGATCCAGTACAGAACCTTCCCATACCATACTGCTAACACCACGCATACCACCAAATATTTGACTTAAACGTACCTCATCTATTACAGTATTACCATGATTCTTTTTTAAATTATTGATGCTTTCTATTTTCAAAGGTATCAGTTCTTCAAATCTTTCCTTTAAAGTTTTTTCTTTGAGATGCTGAATATTATTGCTAGGGTTGTTCAATTGGTTGTTTTGTTCAGCAAATTTATTTGTTTTGAATTGCATACTTAATAATCTTTTACTAGGACTCTTGATTAAAAATAAATAGTAAGTGTTTAGCCAAAAATAACTTAATTACTAAGGATAAAATAAAAAGGTAAAATAATCTGTTATCCAAAGATATTTTGATAAATAATTTATATCATTTGGAGTAACCATGTGGCGTAGTATATCACCGCTGTTAACTGTGAATTATTTTCTTACCAAGCCATGTTTTGATGCATGTATCTCACATCAATTAAAGACCACTTCGGACTGTCATGCATCGATATCTTTAGCAGATACGATGTGCTGAAATTTGTAAAATAGTTAAAATAACTCAAAATGTCATAGTGAAAAATTACCGATACTGGTGCTACTAAGACATCACAGGCTATCATATGTTTACTGTAAAAATATGAATGACCAGATTTAGGCTTAGTTCAACAATTACAGCAGAGATTCTCGAGGTCAATCTCTCGAAATAGAATGTGCTTTCCTTATCTTCGTTACACAATTCAACTACATTGTGGGTCATTAAGAGGGAATTTTTCCAACGTGAATTAAACTCAAAAAAGATCAGCGTTTCCGGCTCGCCGCAGCAAGATGGATCTGTGAAAAAAAAGTACCGAAATAGATAGAAGATTAGAATATCTTGACATCATGCATATAGAAAGCGATACGAAATATACTTTTAATGGCTAATTAATTGTGGTAGATACGGCAGAGAAGTGATACTTAACTCCCACATTTCTAAAGGAGTAAATAGAAGTATAATTTTTTAGTATATCCCTCTCTGACTATAGTAGCTTGAGGAAAGTATAAAAATAGTTTTTTCACTTACTTTTGAGAAGTCAGTTATTTCCTAACTTCCTCTTCCTACCTCGTAGAAAGTATTCAAACTGTGGTAAGTGTATTATTTGTAGTATATCCCAGTAGATGAAATTTCAGCCTTCCCATTCCCATATAAATCGTAATTAAATACTTGAGATTTTTCTTTCATCTTTTGTGTGTTCGCAACCTTTGGAGATTAATTCAAAGTTTTTTTTTACTCTTATATACACGATAGTATACTACCTAAATATAAATTTGGTACGTGTATTACATAAAAACTCAAAAAAGGAAAGTGTATTTCAGAGATGACAGCAAATTTCATATGGCATGTGCCATACTAGAGACATGGAAGTCTTGAGACACTCTAAAGCCTTCTTGGAATCCACTTTTCCTAGTTTCATCTCTTTTGATAAGAGTTCTCTTGTATTCTGTAAAACTTAGTTTCTTCTCATAATATGGTACCAACTCATGCTCTGCAATAACTTTCGCTATCAGATTTTTCACTGAAGGAAAGTTAGCTTGGAAATGAGATTTGGTTAGGTTGAATATTTTAATGCCGGAACCTTTTTGAAATGAGGTAAAAGCTGTTATCTCAAAGCTATCTTCATATTCAGTCGAAGGGAAAGGTCTGTATGCAATTGTGGCCATAACATTAGTTAATGGAAAGGAATAATCACCTGCTTCCTTCAGTTTATATATATGTGCATCGTTATCAATCTTTTCAAGCACAATTGAGTCTCTAATTTTGTTTTCAATAGTTTCAACCATGATATAAAGAACAGATGTCGAATCAAGACCAAAATCTTCAAAAAAACTTTCCGGATTTTCTACTCTACGACATTGGACAACCTTATATTTGTTCATTGGCTTATCATATCCCGCATTGGCAACATCACTCAAATCTTTAATTGCCTCAGCAGAACATTTGCGAAGCACATCTATCGGCATGGCTATAATAATAGTTTGAGAAGCTGTCATAATTTTGGATCTTTCTGTTATGTATAAATTATTAATTTTCCTTTTCTGCTGGTGCAAATTCTTTCTGTTCTTCTTTTAAGCTGTCTAATAAGTTCACCTTATCATATTAAATGTATATTCTCATATATCTGTATATTAGTGATACTAATTGAACATCTCTTTTTCTTTTTTCCGGGTGCCTATTCCTCGAGAAATCTTTCACCAATTTGCGAATAGAATAAAATGTCAATTTGTCTCTGAGATAATGAGGCATGATTCTTTGAGATAAAATGTCTTGGAATTGCAGGTTGTTTGCATAAGTTTCTTACTAGATTTAACGTGCAAAAGTGTTTGGTATTGTTACATAGAATCATATTGGGATGTTGTGGCGCAAAATAACCTCATTTTTCCAGCTCTCTTTTTAATATACGGCGATTAACGAACGTCAGATGAAAGTTCGAATAATGCTCCATGGCAGTATCCTTGCTAAAATGAATATTCTTGAATGATACTAATTAATGTAACTAATATCTAGTTCTGGTATGGGTTCGTATATATGCGTTTTATCGGGTTGACCCATCCTAATTATTAGTGAGTTTACTCTATTTACATGAAAACCTCCAGTGGAAGAACTTAAACAAGATTTTAAAGTGTTGATATGTAAACTTGGAATATATATACTTATATACTGAAAAATATATATGTATACAGTCTATATTCTGAGTTACGCACTTTTGACACAAATATCATTTACTTGAGAATAAGAATGTATCGAGCTGTATGGAGCTCTTTAGACTCAGAAATGTTCTTGCTAATTGTATTTGTGTGAAATTTGAGCTGTATGATCTGTCACACTCAATAACTATACTTTTTTTACACTCACAACTAAAATATTCTTTGAGTTAGCGATAGATTATACAACATGCTTGGAGTGTAAGAGGATAATTTTTACACTCATATCGACAATAAATAGCATTGTTTAATCGACATAGTTGAGTCTCAGTATAACAGATGATCCCAATTATCAGTCATTTTTCTTTTTAATATTTTTGCAAAAGCATAACATTGGTCGGCCTTAATTCTTATAGTTCATATTTAATGCGATTAGATCCAATATCTAAATTAATAGCAATCTTTATGAAAAAAGATCTTTGAAAGTTTTATGTAGTTATATATTAATGGTGCATGTACTTATATTACCTCGAGGAGTATAGATATGCCGTTGACCTAAACTATTATAGTTGCGGCTTCTATAAAGGAGAACCAGTATAATTTTTACCTCTTTCTGAAACCTGGAGGAGGTTGAAAACTTTTTGCTTTAGGAATCATATCCTGATTTGTAGAAGATTGCATCTTGCTTTTAAAATTAATTTTTGTTTGTGTTGTATTTGTTCCATTTTCAGAATCTTTAGTTATTTTGCCTGTTTTATTTTTATTACTTCTTTTTTGTTTCAAGACTTGCTTCTCCTGTTTCTTAACTACACCCAACCTTTCCTTTTTTGATAACTTTGGTTTATCTTCGACAACCGTGGATAGAATATGTTCACCTCTCAATATCACCAACCCCAGTACTCTTTGTTCAACTTTCACATTAAGAGCAGATAAAGTGCTATGTTGATTATTAGAGCTCAGTTTCGCCTGTTGCGTCTTCGGTATTCTTTTTTCTATACAGTCACCTAGAATTAGATTCATGTACTTATCAAAAGCTAACAGTTCACCTATATATACTCTCCCATCTTCCGTTAGGACTCTTAGCTTATAACCGATTAAATCAGATAAACGTGAATTGTGTTTAACATTTACTTTTGACATTATTATTTTGTGCTATCAAATTCTGAATGTATCAGACAAAGACTTTGTTAGTATATTTTTGTTCTATACGTTGTTCAAAGTCTTGATTAAACTCTTCACCTTCTTGAGATTTTTAGAGTTGATGTTTAAATTTTCGGAAATTTTTTTCTTCATTAAAGAACAATTATATAAGAATTTCAAAACAACTGAAATATTCCAGCTAAAAGTAAGGCTATTCAGATATTATATCATTCAGGTTGAAATTCTGCTCGTACACAATGGTAGATGAAGTAAAGCAAACTGAAAGTCCTGAAATTCCTTCTACAGAAACTGTAGTGGAGAAAAAGGAAACTAAGAGCGCCCCTCAAGAGAAGAAACATAGTAAGAGAAGAAGAAACTATGATGATTATGATGCTGAAGTGGTCAAATATGAACAGGAAAGTAAGAAGAAAGATAGAAAGGGAGAGAATATTGTAGCTGGTAAAACTGATAAGGTGGTTTCACCAAATGGAGATGATGATGATGATGATGAATCAGAAGATGATGCAAAACTTGACGCATTTGTTGGGAATGAACTGGATGAAGAAGATGACTTAGCTGAAATCGATACTTCTAATATTATCACTAGTGGTAGAAGAACTCGTGGTAAGATTATTGATTACAAGAAGACTGCTGCCGATCTGGACAAGAACAAAGATGTCTTAGAGGATGACAAGGATGATGAGGAAGAAGACACAGACTTCAAAATTTGAGCTATGAATATAATATCAATGGAATGTTTTACAGCTATTGTTACTTTGTATCCAACTGCCGGCCATGAATGTTAGCTAGTCATTACAGAAGTGTACTGAGCATACCTTTACCTTGAGTGTCAGCTACTGATAATGTCAAGTACTGTATAATACTATGTATGAATATGAAGTGGCGAGTAGCTACATATTAAGATCCATTGCTTTTGCTATTCATTGTTTTATGATAATATTCTATAAATTGTGTCTATTTAAAGATATTTCCATTTTGGGAATAAATCAAAACAAAGATTTTAATATTTTTTGATCTACTGGTCCAAGAAATATTGAATAAACAGAACAATGCTTAAGAATAATTTGCCAACAACTACAGAGTAAATAGCTATAGGGCAGCGGAGTTAACTTACACACTGTTAAATATTTGCAACTTAGTTTTTGTAGCATAGCCACCATTTATTTTGTTAATTGTATCTTGTAGAAAACAATACAAGGGATAATGGCATCTACCATCCCAAAAGAGTATAACAGGGATTACTGTATCCCTCATAGTGACACATTGGCATCAAACACAATTGCTTTCTCAACTAACCCATGTTTGCCCCACAAAAATGAAGAACAACAAAACCTAGAGGGAGTGATTCGCAGGTCCAATGCACGAAAAGTTGGTAACGATAGAGCTCAAGTTCGTTTTTCTATTCCTGACCCTGATATGCTGAACAATTACGAGGATAGTACATTGGCAGTTTTGGATTCTCCATCAAAAATTGTTTACCCAAATGAACCGATGTCAGAAAGGAATACTAGTACCCTTCCACAGCCTCCGGACTCTGCTAACCAACAACGATATCAAGAAAAACAATTAAAGGAACTAGGAAACAGAGGCCATGTTATTGACATGCAATCAAGAGTTATGATTTCCGTGCCAGAAAATATATGGAACTTTCATAATGATCGTATGAGTAGGAGATTAAAAAATGGCTCTGGAAAAGGGCACCAAAAGTCCAAATCTTTGTACGACAGAAGTGATCTTCTCGTTGCTTCAGATGAAATGAAGCAGTATGGGTCTTCATCTAAAAATCTTTCGCATAAAAAATCTAAATCACTACAGTCAATCATACTAGAGACTATGAACAGCTTTAACAATACCTCTTCAAATACTTCCTTTAATGATATAAGCAGCAACACTAGTCAAGTATCTCCTATAAACTTAGCCCAATTACCTAACTTGAAACCACCTTCACAAGAACTGTATTTAGCATCTGACTCTCCTCTTAACAAATATAAGATGCCTGTCCCACTTCAAATTAATCTACCGCCTTATCTGTCACCAAATAATAAACATAAAAAAAGAAATAGTTTAGTATATGATGGGGAAGGTTATAGTCCATTTATTGACGTTTCATCTGGATCAGACTCTGCTGAGCTGATATGTAACTCGCAAGATGAATCTTCCGTGTCATTGATAGAGAATTCTTTGCCTTCCGCAGATTATGATGTTTCATTAGATATGAATTTAAAAGAGGATATTGACAATCTATTGGGAATTGACGATCAAGCTAACGTGAATTTAAAACAGCAGATCAAAAACTTAAGATTAACCCGTAAAACTGATACGAATAGTGTAGGGGCAAAAGAACGTTCTCAAACTCCAAAATCTCCTTGTGATCCTACTATAGGAACCCCTTCTGCAAAGCTCAAAATTCCCCTTTCAAAGGAAGAACAATTAGCATCACTGAATATTCTAGCCACACCATCGAAAGTTATAGATATCCCAGACCTGGAAAGTGAATACTACCAAACACCAAAAGGTAATATTGCAAATGGAACTTTAAGTTTTTTTGAAACCTTTGAGTCTTTAGACATTAGTGAAGCTAATAGAGCCTCATCAAATGAAGCAATAGCATCTACAGTGGATTCAAAAGGTTTGGACTCCTCTTTTAGATTCCCGTTAAATCAACCACAAACAACAAATGCTCAACAACAAAGCGCTTCTACAAACTATGAAGATACAAATACTATATATTCCCACTCTACAAGTATACCTAGGCTTAACCAGTCAAAAGCCGAAACTTTTTCCCAACGTAACTCCAACACTTTACACAAGGAGCACTATATCAACCACCATCATAGAAGGAGCAAAAGTTTTCATAACATTTCAGTCGATGATATTCTACAGACTCCACTGAACGTGAATACACAAAACAACATGACTTCTTCTTCCCCCTTACAAATGAACACATCACTTTCAGCTCCTGCACGTTCTCCATTGCGACCAAAATCGCCTTCAGTTAGTCTTACAAATGATACACATGATCAATTCATACAGGATTTAAACGGTACAGGGAATTCCAATAATTTATCTTTTACGAATTTTGAGGATACTGAACAAAGTCTTCAGATATTAACTGAAATCAAGGTTGCCAAATCTCCTGCAGATTCGTCTGGACTCTTGAAGCCTCTATCATCTTTTGAATCATTTCCAAATCATATTCTGACTGAAAAGGACCAGCTCTCTAGTGTTCAACTTCAAGATTACATGATACCTCAAAAGGCATACACGCAAGGTAATGAAAGTCCCAGATCTTCTGCTCAGAGTAATTCAGTATTTTCAGCAGGTTCAGTGCATACTGCATTAACTGCACCCTCTATCAACGCAGAAAATGCTTTGTACACGAAAACAAATAGTTTACCTGACAGGCATATTAACAAAGATAACAAACTTCCGGTTGATTTCAATGTAGTTAAAGAAGAAAGAAATGGGAAAATAGTAGAAGTTATCGTTTTAGAGGACATGGACGATCCAAGTTCTAAAACTAAAAACCGAACTCGCTCATATGATATCTTGAATATGTGTGAAGAAACTGCAAACCAGGCAAAGGATATAATTTATTCTCTAATTAACGAGGACACACCTACTTCAAAATTTAACAAGGTCAAAGCACCAGAAATGACAGATTCTCATAAGCAGAGGTACTTATCTAATCTGAATAGATCGATGTTGATAGGGCAAATGAGAAGGGAGCCTGTTTTGGATAATTAAATACCAGACATAGACAATACGCAATTTAATAACTAATAGATATATATTGTAAAATTACATATTCTTTTTTACTGTCGGTGCAATACTTTACGACCTCTATAAAAGATGACAGTATGCACTGAGGATTGCAGAGGATAAGACAGCTGCTGTTAGTTTCGCATTTGTATTTCAGATATGAAATATATACAAATCATTTTAGAAGTACAAAAACTGAAGGATCTAAAAATAAGAATTTTAAATAAATCAAAGAAAAATGCAAGTATATAAAACAAAATATGTAAGGTCAGGACAATCTGATGTCTTTATTTCTTTGGTGTATTTTGAACAGATGAGTTGGTAGTAGCTTCTTGAATAGGGCTTAATGATAGGGATTTGGCCGATGAAAATTCAGTTAATGTAGGAGAAGACGGTTCTGGTGTTCTTAAGTTATTTGGAGATTTTAAAATCTGATTACTGATGGGTCTGTTGACACCTAATGTGCCTAAATTAGTACTATTGAAGAAGGTAACGGTCTTATTATTTAGTTCTAACTTATGGTTGGCAGGTGTGTTTTCCCTAGAAACGACTTGCGGTTTCGCATTAAAGCTATGAGTACTTCTATAGGAATTTGCTGTATAAGAACTGTTTGACAACGACAAATTATTCTTTCTTCGAAGCCCATTAAAACTATTAACATCATCCGCAAATTCGAAATCTTCAGGAACGGTATTTATTTCATCTAAGCAGTCGGCGTAAATATCATCATGTCCCAAGCGATTCTCTTTCTGATGCTTATTATTGTATTCATCCTCTTCTACTTCATCAATAAAAAATAAATTACTCATTAAACCTGGGACTTCGGCATCCAAGTTACTATTTAAGTCATGATATTTCAGTCTTTGAGACCGCGCAGGAGGTGGCAGATGAGATAAGACATAAGATGAGGGAATTGTCACTGAAGCCTGACTAATATTATGAGATAAATCGTTTATATCATGTCTTAGAGAGCTAGGATGAGAAGGAGTGGTAGGTGTAGAGGTAACTTGCCGTATATTTTTTACATTGGGCATTAATGAAATTTGATCAGTTTGACCAACAGACAGTGAAGATATACTATCCTGTGGAACATTCTCCTCATCTTCGTTAAAATCAATTGAGCTTATTAATTTATCAAAATCATCATTAATTTTGCTATCTTCATCTAGAGGTTCATGGTCTGAAAACTCAAATAAGTCATTATAACATCTTACAGATAAGTTTTGATTCTCTGGAGCTTTACTAGCCAACTCTTCATCTTCTTGGTATCCTTGATGCTTTTGTAAACTCACCTTATGCACACTGTCCATATCATCCTTATCATTCTCGTCTTCGTATGATGTATATTCATCTGCTAAGTCAAATAGATCATTATATTTGGTAACCTTTTTTCCGTTCGAAGAGCCTTTGTGGGTTTGAGAATGTAAATTCCATTCCTTTTTGACTTGCTTATCCAGTTCTATATCAAATAATGTATTGGAATTTGAAGGAATGAGATTTTGATGTTGAGTGCCTGAGTTTTGTTTCTCCTCAACAGCAGCAGTAATAGTAGTATATGAGCCTATTAGAGGCCTCTGTAATGTTAACCCTTCGTCAATATTTTGCATAGAGTCGATATCCTTGTCATCATCTGAAATATCAAATAAATCGTTGTATCTCATAATTGGCTTTATATTTTCAGTAGCAGTCGTCCTGGGTAATGCAGGTGAATTATCTATTATCTGTTCAACATCTTTTTCTTTTTTAATGTTATCATATATGAAATTTTCTTCATCACCCTCATCGTCTGATAATGCAAAGAAATCACTGTATTTTTTTGGATGTGTTTTACCCTTGGTATTCTTTTCACCATTAGAACATTCAAAATCCTGCATCTCATTTATCTTCTCATCAGAATTTTCAAAACTTTCTTGGCATAGATTCATCTCATCATCAAAATTCTCATCCTCATATAAATCATCTATATACACTGATTCCTTACTCTCATTTTCTTCTGGTTTGGAATAATATTTAACGGAAGATGTCCTACCATTTAATCCAGCGTATTCAAAGGAGAAATCAGATCCATCAGATTCGTTGTCACTATCAGTATCAGTACTCAAGGTATTAGTAATATTGGCCTCTTTAATAGGTGATGCTTGTTGAAAAGTAATTGTAGGAATCTTAGCTACATCATTCGATACTTCACTGTTCAGATTCAAACTATTTTGTGAGTCATTTTTTAACTTCAACACATCCATAGTTGAATGTATTCGAACTTTTCTGTTTCTAATCTTGTTTATATTTTGATTCTTAGATTTATCGATATCATCTAATTTGGAATCATTAATATTTTTATCTCTTGAAGGTAATATTTTGACAGCTGGTTCGAGATTGGAAAGCGAATGTTCAGCTTTTGAGTGAGCAGAAGTATTTGAAGACATACTTTTTTTATCAGGTTCATCATTTTTGGTGTTTAGTTTAATAATAGAAGATTTTGTATCCAATTCTTGTGAACCCCAACTATGCGTTATTGTACCTTGAATAGCAGGAAATTCATCATATATATTGTCTGAATCCTTAGTATCTTGAAATTCATTACTATGATTACGTTTATATTTGATAGGTGAAGATGGTAATGGGTTTGACATAGAATGTGAGCTATATTTAGAATGTGAAGAGGTCATCTGTGATGGTACATGGGAACTAGGTTGGTGATATGAATTTGGATGAGAAACTTTTTTGAAAAATTTACTTGTAAACATAGTCTTATTTGCAAATCTATGGAACGACTCTAATGTGGGAGAGTTTCTTGATGGAGAATCATTATTAGAATGTGAAACACGTGGAGGACTCGATGTATTTGATATAAATGTTGCTAGATCCTCATCATCATTTAACGGTAAAGACGGGGGTAGACTATTTGTGGGATTAGAAGTTGTGGGACTTATCCGTTTACCAGAGTTCTTTATATAATCATTGTCTAAAGAATCTGATCTCTTTGCTGATTTAATGAAAGATCGCATAAGCGATTTATATGGTAATTTTTCACCAGTTTCTACGTACTAATGAAAGGCCTTGATGATTACTTGAGTGCCACCCAAAACACAGACAAAACTAATAATAAGTTTATAATCTAAAGTACTCTAAGTCTTCTTATGAGCTTTTGGATTGACGCAATTGAACTAATTGATTTTGTTTTACTCTTCTTCATTTTGAATTTTACTCCATAAAGCGGGCAAAAAAAACGTCATAGTTCGATATAACGGTTTAATCATATACTAAAGATTTTTTATTGGTGAACTCAGCCTAGGCAATTATTCCCACAGTATCCACTTATTTGCTATTGTCTCTGCTATAGACATGAAGTATATACCAAACTCTATCTAGCCAACTATGTTGATCAACAGAAAAGTAAAAATTAAATAATTAGAAAAAAGGAAATTTAATATTTTGGATGAAGATGGTAAATTTCAAATATGTACATTTTATCATAAAATAATAAATAAATGCAAACATTGAAAGACTCGAGATAGTCACTATATAGATGTTCAGTAACTGCAATATTAGCGTCTATAGAATGCTACACATAGGATTAGTGCCATCCTATAAAGCAATGAAGCAATCGCTACTGCCTTGTCATCGAACACGAAATTTGAAAGGCCGCGAATTTAAAATAAAAACGAAATAAATTCGAAAATAGTTGAAAACATTATAAATTTAATCATCGATGATTAAAGGATAGTTATATTGTAAAGCTGTATCAATCGTTTGACAATGTGGTTATCTGAATCCCAAAGTATGTGTTTTACTCTAGTTTTTATTTGATTGTCTTTTTATTATGAGATACTAACCAATTTATCATCATTTTTTGTTTTATCTAACTGTAGAATTTGGCGTTGCCTTCACATTTGGTGGATTTTTATTCTTCTTATTTGGTATATTTACCTTTTTTGACCGTGCTTTACTAGCTTTAGGTAATATATTATTCCTAATTGGGGTCATATTAATTATTGGTACTCAGAAAACTTTAATTTTCTTTACGAGACCAACTAAGAGACGTGGTTCAATTTTCTTCATCTTTGGTGTATTGTTAATTTTATTTAAATGGACTTTCGTTGGGTTCATTGTAGAGTCATTTGGTATTGCTAACCTGTTTGGTGATTTATTTGGCGTCATTATCCAATTTCTAAGATCGATGCCAATAATTGGCCCAATATTATCACATCCAGTTGTTGCACCAATAGTAGATAGAATCGCCGGTGTCACTGTATTACCTGTATAATAATAATAATAATATCATGCTTCATAAGAGAGAGATTGAAGAAAAAAATTTTCAAATTCATTTTTTTGTTTTGTTTTATAGATACATAATATTTTTCTCATATTTCACTAATAAATTCACTAAACTCTAGGACTGTTTCATCATCACCGTATTGACCAACAATTTGGAATCCACAAGGTTTTTCTATTTTGGACTTGTCAGGGAAGGGCATAGAAATCGTTGGTAATCCGGCTAGTGACATTGGAACTGTAAACATATCATTAATATAATCATTTGTTGGATCCTCAGTCTTTTTCATTGACTCGTTGATCTCATCGGGGAAATTTTTAGATGTGGGACATAAAATCAAATCAATAGAACCATTGTCTTCAGTGGCAGTAGAATTGTCTTTCAACACATTTTTCATTCTGAAAATAGCATTGAATTCTTTGACTAGTTCATTCCTTAGCAATTGTGCCCTTACAAAACTGTTGTTATAAGAATCAAAGGATAAATTATAATTTCCTAGTATGATTCTATTTTTCACTTCATCTCCAAATAAGTTTCTTGTGTTATGAAAAAATGCATCTTTAGTTATATCATTGTGACCTTTATCCTTCGAACCGTACCTTATTCCATCAAATCTTGATAAGTTAGAGGCTGCTTCAGCAGGACTTAATGTATAATAAATAGGTAATGAATAATATAAGGAAGGGATAGATATTGGGAATATGTTGATAAATCCAGAAAATTTTTTCATTAGCCCTTTCAATAAATCTGAAAATGCTTGTTTGATTATTGGATCAATTGATTCTTGAGCAAATTCTCGAGGTAATCCAATATTTATAGTTTTTCTGGTTGATATTTCTTTCGATAACTTAATTTTAGACTTTAACTCTAAAGGTAGAGAGGTTGGATCTTTATCATCGTATTTATCTAAAACTTCAAAAACATCCCTAATTGTACTAATCCTCTTGCTCATTACCCCTACAGTATCCAAAGATTGTGCATAATCCACTACACCATACCTCGAGATTCTTCCATAGGATGGTTTGAACCCATATATACCAGTCCATGCGCTAGGTAATCTCACAGAACCACCAGTATCAGTACCAATTGAGAAATCCACCAAATCAGTAGCAGCAACAATTGCAGCGGATCCAGATGAAGAACCTCCTACCATGAATTGACCATGATTTAATGCTGGATGGGGATTGATAACAGCTCCAAATGTACTGTTTAATCCATTTGAACCCATTGCAAATTCATCCATATTTGTCTTCCCTATAATAGTGGTTCCCCCAACATTCTCTAGGAGGTCAACAATGGTGGCATTAAATGGCGGTTTATAGCTACTTAATATCTTTGATCCACAAGTAGTAGGAAAATTAATTGTTGATATGTTATCTTTAATAGCACATATTGTGTTACCTAATGGTTTTTTGTTTATCTCAGAGTCATTTAAAGATATACTTTTGATATTATGTGAGTAATTTGTAAAAACATTATATTTTGATTGTAATTGAGGTAGTGTTTCTATTAGTTTACGAGTTCTTGCATTCATTTATCGAGGTTTGTTAGTTGTTCATCTACTTTCCAGTATTGAAGGTAAAAATAATATCAAACTTTACTATTTGACAAAATTTAACTATTTTAACATTTTATGGAAAATATTTAAAACATGCTTTAACAGAATATTAAGTCAGTATTGTAAGAAACAAAATAGAATGGAAGATGATATTTTGGAGTTGACAGAGAATGAGATTGTAAACTACGATGATATACTTGTGGACCCTTTTAATAAAGAAACTGTAATATATGAAACTAAACTAGAGAGTGGAGACGATGAGGATGAAGAGGACCTCCAACAGCAAGAAAGAGATATTGAAAAGTACAGGAAAATAGATGTGAAACATGTAAGTACACTACTTAGTAAGAAAAGATTAAACTTTGGTATTAATAAGGAGCTGTCTAACAGAAAACAAAGTGATGAAAACTATGAAATGAAATTGGATAGAATAAAGAGAGAATTGCTGGAGTTAGAGGAAATGGAAGGGACTGAAGGGATACAAGACATTACTTCAAAATATAAATATATTAAAGAGAGTTATGATAAAAGAGTACGAAGTGTAGAAGATAGCTTATTGAAACTAAGTATTAAAAGTTCAGAAAACCACGGACAATTAGAGATAGACTCACTTAAATATGATAAAATATTGGCATTAGAAAGGAGGATTTTTAGACTTGAGAATATCATAGGGATGAATAAAGAAGAATTAGAGAAGGGGACTATTATAGATAGAATCAATAAATTACATCGAGATTTGAATATCAATGACAGAGTAAACAATAATGAAAATGGAAGAGAAATATACGATAATAAAATTGAAGGTATTATAGAACTATATGATAAACTAAATGGGTATGAAAAATATCTACCATCGATAATTGAACGGACTAAAGAATTAAATGAAGTTAATAATAAAATATATGAAACTTATGATAGTATACAGGAAATAAATCATAGTTTGAAAAGCATACGAGATATTAGTATGGGATGGTATAATACAATAAAGGAAGTTGAAGAAAAATTGAAAGATAACGAAAATAAGTTCGAAGAGAATTTTAGACTTTTAAATACAAAATTAGAGAAATATAATACTACTAAATAATGTTACTATTTCTTCTTTCTGCTAAAGAGAGATCTCTTCTTCTTCTTTTTAGTTTCACCATCATTCATAGGTTGTGGAGCTTGATAAACTTGTTGTTCCTGTTGTTGAGGCATCATCATGTTACCATTAGAATCCATGAAATTATTTGAAAGGAAAGGATAATCTGGTCTAACTCTGAAACCAAGTTGATTTGTTTCCAGTTGTTGAGACCAAATAGGATCACCAGATACTGCGTATTCAAAACTTCTGATTGTATCTAGAGGTCTTTCATCTCTAGCTCTTGTTGGATTAGAAATATCTGGTGTTACAATTTGTTGTCCAAATACATCACGTAGGACATTACCGTCGTTTGTAGAGAAATAAGATTGTCTGTGAATATTATCATTAAATGTGTCAGCAGCTTGTTCGAAAGGTTGTGCTTCGTGTACAGCTTCTAGAATAGGATCGTTAACAGAAGCAGTTCTAACTTTTAATCTTGCAGCATCTTCTTTAGATACTTCAACTTTTGAGTTTCTCTTGTCATCACCTGAATGATTACTTAGATTTGATTTCTTTCTGAAATGCATCATCTTTTAAAATTAGCGAGTGGATATGATGGCCTGAGGGTATGCAAGTGTGTCTGTAACTTGATCTAAAGACTCCCTCCAATATTTAATATATATAGATATCTATATAATTATTTATTTATTTATTTATTTTTCATGTAATAAATAAAATAAAAAAAAAATTCATGCCTGTTGCAATGAAAAATCGCCGAGAACGAAGTGAAAGGTTTTTTAGAGTAAAGAATATTTATTAAGAACTCATCGCTATGTTGAATGCTTTATATTATATAATGGTTCTAATGGACGATGGGTACTGGGGATATTGTGAAGTTTGGTGATATGGTAACGTATGATATTCCCAAATGAATGCCGAAAAGCTTCTTTAAGTGGAAGGAAACGTTATAAAAAGCTTATATGGTATGAGAGGGTTGTAACTAGCAGGGATACGTAAAAAGTAGGTATAAATTCATCAAGAATAGATGCTTTTATTTCGTGGAAGAAAAGAACAGCATTACTTTTCTTTATAGTAGCTTGGAAAGTAAATCAGGTAGCATTTGTAACATTACTCAGATGTTGGTCTTTAACATACAAGAATCGGAAACCCTTTCATTTTCACTGACCCAGCAACATCTGAAATTTCTGAGTCTTTCTTATCAAGTGAACGTAATAAATATAGACTTGTTATTATTCGTGTGAACTGTAGCACTGGTGGTAAAATTATTCAATTATTTTTGCAAACAGATGAATTTTCAGTAGTTGAATAGCATACCCAATTATTAGAACTTGGAATTTTTAGGTCAAGTTTTAACGTTTGAGAATGTATTCTTAACTGTTCTTGTTGGGATATGTGTGCATATATAGATATGGAAAGCACATTTTTAGTATTACTCTAATACTCTGGCTCATGGTAATGGACGAATATATACATTAATTGATGAGATGTAAATTTTGAAGAGTAAATACTGGAAAATGATATTATATATAGATTGTAGAGTTCAAAACAGCGATCAGTTGGCACGCCGAAAATATGACTAAAAACATCTCTGATTCCACAGTTGATCTTATAACGTAAACGTATTACTGAAGTAAGAAACCCCTTTTCAGTGATACACATTTCTTCATAAAGTATAATTTATACTGTAATAACGAAAACAAATAGTATGATAAAAAAGAGCCTCTTGTTCCAGTAAATTTGGGTTCCCGCACTTTCCAGTCATTCCTCTAAAAAATTGAGATGCCAGTGTGACACGGTGGTTCCTTCTTGTCGATGACAGAAGCAATTCTGTAACAATAGACTGAACCATTCCCTTCCTTTAAAAGCTGAAATTTGGCAAAATTTAATTTGATAATTACACAGGGCGTGTGGTCTAGAGGTATGATTTCCGCTTAGGGTGCGGGAGGTCCCGGGTTCGATTCCCGGCTCGCCCCAACTAAAAAACTTTTTATTTTTTCTCCTTCTGTCCGAAAAGCTCCGTTACTCCATTGTCGTTGCATTATTGTCAGTTGCACCATTGTCGCTACACAGTGGAACGGAACACAGAGAACAGGACGGAGGGCCAATCGGAAGGCCAATCGGAAGGCCGAATGCAAATGAATGACCTCTTTACGTAGTGGAACAGTGAAGATTCAAGTTTTATTGCTGTGCACAGAATTGAGAGAATCTCGGAATTTAAAGAACGGGTCTGTGTTGTGCGTTTTACTATGGTGATGGATATGATACTACACTACACACGCATTTTGTTTTGTGTTTTTCCTCTTATAGGCTGTAAATCGGGGAATAAGGGAATACTAATGACAGTTGTTTGTTTTAAAATGTCTCGAGAGGCAGTAAGTAGATAGCGTATATAATTCATGTGTATTTTATGGATAATATCATTTCTTGTACTTGTCAATTTTTAGCACCTATTGTATTGTATTGTATTGTAGAGTATAGATTATCTGTAGAAAAAGAAACAAGATTAAGAAAATGTTGTGTAGAAATATATTGTTGAAGAATAAATCTATTGCATATAGATTTTATTCAAATGTATCCCTAAAGGATCGTTTTGCTGCAATCTTACCTGATAAGATTAAAGAAATTAAAGAATTCAAGAAAGAACATGGTAAGACAGTAATTGATCAAGTTACTTTAGATCAAGCATATGGTGGTATGAGAGGTATTAAAGGGATTGTATGGGAAGGTTCAGTATTAGATCCTGAAGAAGGTATTAGATTTAGAGGTTTAACTATCCCAGAAATTAAAAATAAATTACCAAAAGCTGAAGATGGTAATGAACCATTACCAGAGGGTTTATTTTGGTTATTATTAACTGGAGAAATTCCAACTTTAGAACAAGTTAAATCATTATCAAATGAATTAGCTTCAAGATCTGAATTACCAGAACATGTTATAAATTTATTAGATAATTTACCTAAAAATTTACATCCTATGGCTCAATTTTCTATGGCTATTACTGCTTTAGAGACAGAATCAAAATTCGCTAAAGCATACGCTCAAGGTGTCAATAAGAAAGATTATTGGATGTATACATACGAGGATTCCTTAGATTTATTAGGGAAATTACCAATGATCGCTTCAAAGATATATCGTAATATTTTCAAAGATGGTAAGATAAGTGAAATTGATTGTAATTTTGATTATAGTAAAAATTTATCGAAATTATTAGGTTTTGAAAATAATGAATTCATCGAATTAATGAGACTATATCTAACTATTCATTCGGATCATGAAGGTGGTAATGTCTCCGCACATACTACTCATTTAGTCGGGTCTGCATTATCATCACCATATCTTTCACTAGCAGCAGGTTTAAATGGTTTAGCAGGTCCACTACATGGTAGAGCTAATCAAGAAGTATTGGAATGGTTATTCAAATTGAGAGATGAAGTTAATGGAGACTATTCAAAGGAAACAATAGAAAAATATCTATGGGATACATTAAATTCAGGTAGAGTTATACCAGGTTATGGACACGCAGTGTTAAGAAAGACAGATCCACGTTACATGGCTCAGAGAGAATTCGCCTTAAGACACTTCCCAGATTATGAACTATTCAAATTGGTCTCTACAATGTATGAAGTCGCACCAAGAGTCCTAACAGAACACGGTAAGACAAAGAATCCATGGCCAAACGTCGATTCACACTCAGGTGTACTATTACAATACTACGGTATGACCGAAGCATCATTCTACACGGTCCTCTTTGGTGTCTCCAGAGCCTTCGGTGTATTACCACAATTAATCATTGACAGAGGAGTCGGCGCACCTATCGAAAGACCCAAATCCTTCTCTACCGAAAAATACAAACAACTAGTGCAACAAGTCGAAAACAAGACGTAAAGTAAAGTAAAGTAAATAAATTATGTAGTGTACAATCACAATCTCTAAGAATACTAAAGGCTCAAGCTAGCACCGATTACCAAATGTTCTATTATTCAATTTAAAACTGTTCATGCCCCTTTTCACACCGAAGCACCGCTGCCCCTTTTAAATAGTAAGTTAAAATAAAATTAATCTGCAGCGGTTTCTATGCGGAGCCACTTCTTACAGTTTCGCTTATTAAGAAATTACAATATTTTCCATTTCCATTTCCAATTTTCCATTTTCCATCTCATTTTTCAGCAACAACAGAAAACACAAAACAAACAAAAAAACAAAGCAATGCCTCGAGACTTGGAAAATATCCAGATTGCCAGCTTTACCATTTTCTCTTGGCTTCTCTTTCACAGTTCTTATATACAATGTTTTATCATTTCTGTTTGTGCTTGTTGCTTGTTAACCCCTTTTAATAGGTAATTCTCTCCTTCCGTTTTCCTTTTCTTCTCATTCGTATATATATATACTTTTCATTCAATTTCCTTTCTCTTTCAAGTATCTTGTTTTCTCTTGTATTTTTCTTCCACTTTACTTTACTTCACTTCACTCCATACTAAGATTCTATAAGTAGGTAATTCAGTTCTTCTTTCTTTCCCTTCCCCTGATCTTCCAAATACAATCACATACACACATATATACATTTTGCAAAAATGGTTAAAGTCGCTATTATTACTTATTCTACTTACGGTCATATCGACAACTTAGCAAGAGCTGTTCAAAGAGGTGTTGAACAAGCTGGTGGTAAAGCTGATTTATACAGAGTCGCTGAAACTTTATCAGATGATATCTTATCTCAAATGAACGCTCCACCAAAGGCCGCTGATATTCCAGTCGCTACTGAAGAAACTTTAACTAAATATGACGCTTTCCTTTTCGGTGTACCTACAAGATTTGGTTCTTTACCAGCTCAATGGTCCTCTTTCTGGGATAAGACTGGTTCCCTATGGGCCAACGGTACTTTAAATGGTAAAGTCGCTGGTTTCTTCGTATCTACTTCTTCTTACGGTGGTGGTCAAGAAACTACCGTTAGAAACTGTCTTTCTTATTTAGCTCATCATGGTATCGTTTACATCCCATTAGGTTACAAGAACGCTTTCGCTGAATTAGCTAACTTAGAAGAAGTTCACGGTGGTTCTCCATGGGGTGCTGGTTCTTTAGCAGGTGCTGACGGTTCAAGAACTGCTTCTGAATTAGAATTAAGAATCGCTGAAATTCAAGGTAAAACTTTCTATGAAACTTCTTTGAAATTCTACCCTTCTTCAATGATGGCTAAGGACAACATGGCTATGTCTTCAGGTGATAAAACCATGAAGAAAGATAACATGGCTATGTCCGGTGATAAATCTAACATGAAGAAAGATTCAAAAGCTATGGCCGCTGACAAGACTTCTTCTGGTGCTAAGAGATCCACCGCCGCTGCTACTAACGGTAAAGATTCCGCTAAGATGGAAGAAAAGAAGGAAAAAAGTTTAACTTCTTGTTGTGTTGTTATGTAAAGAAAAAAAAGAAAAATTATTTGCTTTTTGGTATATTTTGTTTTATCTTTCCCTGTTCTTTTATTAAAATAATAATAAATAATAATAATATCCATCAAAAATTATTCTTTTTTTTTTTTAACTCTCTCTTTCCTTTTATTCACACAACAAAAACAATTAAACTGAAAAACAAGATCTTTTTGTTTATCTAATACTTGTTTTCCCACTTTTTTTTAATTAATTAATTAATATTAACAAATATATGTTTTCTCTATCTCTATCTTTATTTTAGTGTTTTTTTTTTTTTATTTTGTATATATACTTCAAAAGAAAAAAAAAATCATTTATTTAATTTTTATATATTTCTATATATGTATATGTAATTAATCTTCAAGACAATTTCCTTATTTACATGTATGTTATTTATCTCGAATTCAATTCACTCTCTTTCATATGGTAACGTTCTTTTCCTCTTTTCTAAATATTCTCCTTTCCTCTTTAATTCCTTTTCATCTCCACTTTCAATCTTACCAGGATATAATACTCTGGCATCAACATCATTGATTTCATCTTTATCCCCCTCCTTGATTTGTTTCTTCCAAATATATCTGATTTGATTAAAACAATATATACATAACGTATTACTTCTCTTAAAATGTCCACAGGATGGACATCTATTCATATTATGCATCATATTAACTTTTGAATTATGCATCAATCTTTGTCTTTTTTTCTGATGTGAGGTCTTCTTCTTAGGAACAGCTAATAATATTCCTACATTTGGTATTAAATTCCCAAGATTTTGTAAACTTATAAATAGTACATTACTTATCGCATTAACCTGATTTTTTATTAAATTATTACTTCCTTTCAATATCGTTACACTAGACATACCCTTTCCTTTTTTTCGAATTAAGATTATCCTTCTTCACTACAATTGATAGCTAATGAAGAACAAAAAATATACTTCTTATAACTCTATCTATCTACTTCTCTCAATAACAATTGCAAAAACCAAAAAAACAATAATTAGGAAAAAAGAAAGGGGCGAGCTGGGAATTGAACCCAGGGCCTCTCGCATATTTGAAACTTGAAGAAGTTCCCAAAGCGAGAATCATACCACTAGACCACACGCCCTTATATTTTTCAGAGTTTGAAATTTTAGTAGTTTACCATAAAGAAGTAGAGAAGTCACGTGAAATTAAACAATTTTACTAATAATATGCTTTGGAAAAGGTAATTTTAGTATATTTAGTGTTGAATACACTTTGCAAGTAGTTTTACATCTATTCAACGTTTATTTAGCTGGTATCATCCACTGAGAAGTTGATTTTTCTTTGATTTAGTTTCATATCATTCGTGTTTGATGAATTACCTCATTTTGCTATTCAAATCAATGAATATAAGGTGAGTAACATTATAATGGAAAGGGATAAATTGAAGTTTTCATTTATTGTTTTGTTAAACGCTTCAGTATTATAGTTGTTTATCTACCATTGCAAAACATATTTCCCAAAGGGACATATTTGTAACTAAATAAAAAAACACTCTTAACACTCTCCTCTATCCTACATATCAACATAATATGGTCTTTAAATAAAATATTAACCTCTTTGAAAGGTTAATATGATATTATAAACAAAAACATAAAGCTATAAAAGTTTTTGTTTTTCTATACTTTACTTACATATCAAGAATATATTTTTGTACAAAGTTCAATTCAATGTATACTGTTAGCAATATGCGAATTGAAAGCTCGTTTTTTGTAATCCTTTTATGCCATTCCTGTCTTTCTAAACAGATAGATTTGTTGATCGATGAGGTGGAAAGGTTTTGAAATAAAGATAGTAAGGAATAATATTACATATCTTTTTGCAAATAGAGTTCAATGAAGACCATCAGATACTAAGTCAAAAATGTAAGTAAAAGAATCTTAGATTCCACTAGTCTGTCAAATTGGATCACCTGTGAATAAATAAACAAGACTATTAAAGATAAAAAGAAGAAACTGAAAGATTAAGTTAATTGCATTAAGATATAATGCTACCCTATACATCCTAAATTTCTAGTGACAGAACCGGTTTGAGAAAATGATTTTTTAATGGTATAAACCAGACTTTGGCCAAACATTAATAACTAAGTACAAACAAAAGATAAAACCATTAGGAATATGGGAACAATGGGATCTTGCAATATTCGTTAAAATCAGAGAGTAATTAATTTTACATCTAGCATTTTGCTAAAGGAAGTATCGTAAAAATAAACGAGCTTTATAATTATCTGTTTGTTTATATAACTGGCTAGTAAAGAACATGTATTAAATTATTAATATTAGCTTTATTTTTTGCAGTGGAATTTGGATGTAGATGAATTGTACTTAGTACCATATAGATATACCTAGTAATAAAGTATCTACCTGAAGTTTGACTCATCATTGGCTTTAGTTTCAGGAGGCTTCTGTTGGCTCCATAAACTGTATTTGAAGTAGGACATTCTAATTAACTAGAACAAATAATATAAGAATTCGCCTCATATTGCTATGAGTTGATAAACAGCTTACACACTGGATGAAAGAAAAGTAAATCTAAAACAGAATATTATGGGTTCTCAGCTATCATCATCATCATCATCATCATCATCACCATTATTATTCAATAATGTGTAAGGATGTCTGAAACCTCTAAACTTAGTAGAGCTTGCGGTAAATATTTAACAATTCCAACTGACATAATCAAAATAACTGTATTGTTAAAGCCTTTTGGATTTCTGTCTAATATTCACAATAGGAT
Source organism: Kazachstania viticola (assembly GCA_030571575.1). NCBI lineage: Eukaryota > Fungi > Ascomycota > Saccharomycetes > Saccharomycetales > Saccharomycetaceae > Kazachstania > Kazachstania viticola. The sequence continues at coordinate 75,310 of JAJLXZ010000002.1, forward strand.
GGTGTAATAGCATATTTGTTAATCTATTTTTAGGCATATGTCTAAAGACTGCTCTCTTAGCGAGTATATTATCTGAAATGAACACTAATCTGCATGATATAGTTTTACAATCAAAGCCTTATTATTTTGGTAGTTTGGCAGTTGTATTTTATATTCTTAGTTTAATGCTTGTAAATGTATGTTGTTTTATCAAAAATTCATTTCTTCATTTTCAGTCATTAATGAAATTATAAAATTAAATAGATTAGAAGCTAATAGCAACTAAATTGAAACATTCCTAATAGAGTTGGCAACCTAGAGCATAAGTGGAGGTAAGGTTTTAGCGAAGTCTGAATCTATGATATTGATTGTAGCTAGGTGTAGAAAAAGCAACCAATCCATTATTTACTTCAGAAGCCACAAGCAAAGCTATTTTTTGTCTTAAATAAATATCACTTAGAGTATGGTGTTATAAAATAAGTTTTAATGGTTATTAAAACCATTGCTAGTAAATTTTAAAGAAATTCTAAAAACTTTCAAAATTACAGTTTTCTTTTGGAACTTTAAAAGTAAGGTATTCAAATAAAATCTTTGTAACTCAATATTTCAATATAAAACTTATACAATTTAAAGACCTTATAAAATTTTAACTTCTTTACCTCTTGGTAAAAATGTTACTTTATCCATAAAGTCAGCATCTTCAAAATCCTTTCTTAAATGTTCTTCGTCTTGAGCAAAATGCTTCCAAGTACCGAAATGAACAGGGACAACCTTTTCAGCTCCTAATTCCTTAGCTAAGTGAACAGCATCCTTTCCGGTCATTGTAATCTTATATGGTTCAAAATGAGTAACGTTATCTGGAGGTCCATGTGCGGCACCAACGTTTAGAATGGCAGTTTTGATGTGAAATTTCTTAGCAATTTCTTTTAATTCTTCAATGTAGATGGTGTCACCAGAGAGATAAATAGCATTTGGTAATCCATCAGAATGGTAACCAAAAGCTTCGGTACGCAAGACAAACCCAATAACCTCACCACCTTCAAAATGAACACATGGAGTAGCGGTAATGTTGAATAATTTATCACCAATTGTAATGTCAACAGACTCCCAAGGTTTTAAACCACGGACACCTGGGTATTCTTTTAAGTTTTTAGCACCATCCATGGTGGTTAGAACTTTACGACCGGACAATAAAGTTCTTCCTGCAATATCAAGATTATCAGCATGATCTTCATGACTTAATAGAACAGTATCAAATGGTGGTAATTGTTGCATAGTCATTGCAGAATCTTCAGTTTTTTCTAAAAGGACTGGACCAAATTCATAAGTGCTTGGTGGGTCAAAAGCAGGATCAGTCAAGATATTGACACCTTCAATTTCTAAAATGGTAGTAGCGGTACCGACAAAAGTGATGTTTAAATTACTGTTAAAAGTTGGAGTAGACATTGTATTTATTTTGCTGCTTGTATATTATTGGAATAATAATTTAAGGTTATTGATTCTTTTGTTGAGTATAATTGAATACTGGAATACTAGAATATTTTTTCCATTTATAATCTAAACAGTTTATATACTGTCATCTGTATTTTCCTATTAGGTAATTTAACGCATTTACGCGGATATTATTTCTATGAAAAAAAAAAAATGATAATATGACAATCAATAATTTTGAAAATTTTGAGGAGACTATTATCATTTTCCATTCTACATCTAGTTGATTATGATAGGAATAAGTCCAGAAATGATAATAGTAAATGACAAGTATTACTTAATTTGATAATATTGTTGCATCTTGTAAATATAATGCGGAGAAAAAGAGATTATAGTGCATTACGTAAAATAATTGGGAAGGGATTTGCATGCAACGTTCTGGAATAATTGGGACTAACACGTATTCCTTAACTGAGCTGGTACATACACATAAAACTTCATGTGTTTAGTTTGCTCCTTTTGCACTGTTATCATTTATTCTTGTGATTGGAGACATAGCCCGAAGGAAGCTTATTACTACTACTATTGAATGTTTCTATGGTTATTGAATATTAAACTTCTTTGAAAACGTTGTAGTCGATGGAGATTTACCGATATTTTGATCAAAGCCTAATAAATGAGGATATAAACGCGGAGTGACGAATATAGCATTATCCTTTGCAACTTAAGTAAAAATAGGTGATTCTGATATACTATAGTTCTTTGGTTATAAAAGAATGTCTTTACGGGACAAATGACATTCGTTACTGAGCGAAGAGATAAAGATTGGTATACTCCAAGGAAAGAAGCTATTAAATTTAGAAAATATTTATTAAAAGCTAAAATTTTGTATTAGAGGGAAATCACTACAAACATAAAATTTAAACCAGCGATATATATAGTTATGTAGGGTGAACGACATAATTGTTACTCAATTACTTTTTTGGTGGAGTAACTGGTTCATCTCTATACTTAAAATCTTTAAACTTGTGTGTCATATATTCTGAATGAACGATGTTATCGAACCATTTAGCTAATAGAGGATGTTCATCTCTCCATTCCTTACCATAAATGGTACCGAAACCTAAGCTGAAAGAACCAGCACTAATTAAATCAGCTAAAGTAATTTGTTCACCAGCTAAGAATTTGCTTGTAGATAGCTTAGCTTCGTAAGTCTTGTATAAGACATCTAAATTTTTCTTTGCATTGTCGATAACTTTTTCATCATATGGAGCTTGACCTAACATTGGTAAGACTAGAGAAGCCAATTCACTCAAGAAATCAGAAGTAGCGATTGAAGAAAACATTAATAAATCTGTTTGATTATTTAAAGATTCATTAGTAGCTAAAAGCTGATCGATGTCTTTCTTGTTACCACTTTTTTTTACTAAATAGGTAGCAATAGCGATTTGTTCAGTGAATTTTGTACCATCCTTTAAGACAAGAGCAGGGACTCTCTTAAAAGGGAATTGGTTAGCAAAATTTTCTTTATCATCATCAATTTCAACAACTTCAATATCAAGATTGTAGTGTTTAACTAATGAGACTGGTAAAATTGGTCTAATAAATGCGTAATGGGTGTATAGGACGTCACGTTGAGCAGGCATGGTTGTGTTGTTCTTATAGAATATATAAAGATTTAAAAAGAGATAAAGAGATGATGGGGTTAGAAAATAGGAAATAGAAGAAATATAGTATGGTATTTATATGACAATTTCAAGATGAGTTGAGTGAAGACTATAAAAGAAAATTTGAAAAAACAAGTGCTGAGTGGATGAATCTCCTTGTTGGAGTAATTTTTGATAGTCCCTTGTAAAATATAATATGGTGATTGTAAAATGACGCTTTTTTTCACATATGGGAAATATACGCTTTTTTTTGCAATGTTTGAGAAAAATGAATATTGAATAATGAATTGGTATAATTATTATAATTATTATTATTATTAAAGTTATTAAAGTTATTAAATAGGAGTGATATAGAAGAATATTATAAACACTTTATGATACATCAATGGTGATACCTCCGATAAATCAAAGTAGTTAGAAAAAAAATACGCTCAAAATCAAAAGTAGAAATAAATTATAACATTCTCTTGTACCATGGTTTTTCATCATGGTTAAAATCTTCAGCGTTGTAATTTTGATCTCTTCTTGCAGGTGGGACCCATTTACCGGATTTCCATGGTAATACGCCTTCTTCCCACATAGTGTTAACTTCTTCTAAGGTTAGACCTTTAGTTTCTGGGACGAAGAAGAAAACGTAGAACCAAGCGAAAACAGAGCAGCCCATGAAAACGTAACCGTAGTAGAAATTGATAGCACCTGTAATGAAAGGAGTGAAGAAACTGATTAAGAAATTCCAGAACCAGTTAGCACCAACGGAGATAGCCATACCTTTAGCTTTAACTCTTAATGGGAAAGTTTCAGCGACGATGACGAAAGCTACTGGAGCCCAAGTGGTAGCGAAACAGAAGATGAAGAAACAGGTGAATACGATCATACAGTTACCAGCACCTTTTGAAGAAGGTTGATCCATACCATTTGGATAAAGTCTTGTGACACCTACGGAAGCGTAAACGACGAAACAACAAACCATACCTGCAGCACCCCATAATAGACAAGGACGACGACCGAATCTTTCGACGAAGTAGATAGCTGGGAAAGTTGAGACGAAATTGACAACACCGATGACGATTGAAGTTTCGAAAGAGTCTTCTAAACCTACGGATTTGAAAATGGTAGTACCGTAGTAGAAGAAGTAATTAGCACCTGTTAATTGTTGTAAAGATTGAATCATGATACCCATAATTAGACGAGGGAAAACTTTACCATTATTAGAGAATAATTCACCCCAAGTAGCAGAACCAGCGGCACGTTCAGCTTCGACACCGGCAGTTAATAAATCGACTTCAGTGGTGACACCTGGGTCATCCATTGAAACTTTATTGGAGGTAGCTACTGAACGTCTTGCGTCTTCAATTCTACCGATTTCAATTAAATAACGAGGAGATTCAGGGACAAAGAACATAGCGGCGATCATGAATAGAGCCCAGGCAAAACCTAAACCTAATGGAACTCTCCATTGAACTGAGTTAGTATAATTTTTGGTACCGAAATTAGTACAGTAACCTAAGAAGATACCTAGAGTGATCATAAGTTGATAACAGGAGACCAAAGTACCTCTTAAATGTTTTGGAGATACTTCAGAAATCATTAGTGGGGAATAGACAGCAATACCACCAACCCCCATACCTGAGATGATTCTACCGATAAAATATTGATACCATTTATCAATGGAAGCAATAGAGATGACTAAACCAACCATGTATACTACAGTAACAGTAACCAAAGCCAATCTTCTACCATAGATATCACCCAATTTGGAGAAAGCAATACCACCGATAGCACAACCAATATTAAAGATAGAGACCATTAAACCAGTTCTAACTTTAGATAAATAGTAAGTACCATCGGAACGTTGTTGACCGAATCTTCTCAAGAAATCAGTTTGAGCTACAAAACCTGAAATGGTACCAGTATCCCAACCAAAGATAAACCCACCAAAAGCGATCATAAGACAGAAAATAGAAACGGTAACATAAGCGGAAGCAGGCTTCTTTGGAATATCGATCAGATTATCGTCTTCTGGTTCGATGCCCATATTTCTTTCATCCTGCTTGTTCATAGGAACTGAAAGATTAGAGTTTGACTCTGTATTAGTAGAAGGAGTCAAAGGGACAGCAGCCGCGTTGGCAGCAGTGACCGGATGAGTACCTGCAGCTGGATGAGTAGCCGCAGCATTCATATCGTTATAAGTATAAGGTTCATTCATTGTTGTGATAGTAGTGGATGATTGTACTTTTTAAGAGACGAGATAAGAGAAGTGAAAAAGAAAGCATCCTCCAGAGTAAATCAGTGGCCCTTATATATGTTTTTCCCCCTACTTTCATGCTTTCATCCTTCCATTGATTCCTTGATTCCTGATTCCCTGGTTCCTGACCCTTGACACCTCTTGACCCCTTGACACTCCGCAACTCCGCACTTCCCCGCACCGGACTTTTGTATTCCGACACTCAGCCGCTCTTCTCGGACTTTCTCCGATTTTTCTCCGGTTTTTTTACTCGCTTTCATTTTTTTTTTTTTTTTCAAGTTGATGAACTAGTAGAGTAACTGGGAACAGGGAATACAATACACAACACACAGAATATCCAAGCAATGGACATCCCAGTATTGAATAGAACTGATTTATCAACAGATCAACAACTGTATTGGCAACACTATAACACCACTACTTTCATCACAGCTGCAACTCCCGTCTCTTGGGAACTCTATACTCATCTGTTCCTCATATGCGGTATCACTTGGGTGTTGTTCCCGATACTTATCCTACTAGAAGGTATAAATAATCGGAAATTCAAAATTTTGTACAGTGGTATTCTCTTACTTTCAAATGTTCTGTTCTTATTCTCTTCGTATCTTTCAATAGATTTCTTATCCCATTTTGACCATTCCTACAATATCAGAATCAAATTCTATTCAAATATTATCGCTTTACTATCAATTTTAATTACTTCCCATACATTATCTTCATACTTATACAACTACACTAGCTCTACTTATAATAATGTCTACTACTATATCTCGCATTACTTACATATCCCAATCGCCATAGCACTCTTCTCCAATTTTCTTATCGCTTTGGCTACTTTCAATCTTCTAGGTAATGGTATCGCTATTTTCAATCTATTGGCGCATTGGATTAAAGGGTCCGTATTTTTCTTATATGGCATTTTGACATTAGCGAGATTTTCAGGTTACGCTTGGAATTGGTTGCCCGTATATATATACACTAATAATACCAAGATGCCAAAGGGTACCATTTCAATGGAATTTATTGAATCTGCCCTTATTCTATTCTATGGATCAACTAATATCTTCTTGGAACATCTAGCTGGTGCAGGTGGTGAATGGAAAACTAAAGATCTACAACATGTCTCCATAGCATTCCTATTCATCGGCTGCGGGTTATGTGGTATCATCATGGAATTCAAATTGAATAATTGGAGATATGATACCGCTTTACAATTAACCTCTTCAAATCGTAAAGATACTTACATATACGCAGCATCTCCTGGTTATTCACCCAATCCATTCCCCGCATTCACTATCTTCTGGACTGGTATTCTCATGTCTCAACATGCACAGGAATCAATGACTTCAACAATGATTCATGCTCAATGGGGGAATTTACTTTCGTATGGCTCTTTCTTCAGATTATTTTCCTATCTCATACTCTACTTATCTCCAATCGATAAACCTCCATTAGTACCATTCACGGAATTAATTGCCTCATTCTGTCTTATATCTGGTGGCATCATATTTATGGAATCAACTCATCAAGTCGTGGAAGCAATCATATTCAGAGGTTTGTCTCCAATGTTTACCTTAAATATTACCATTGGTTTCACCACAATTTTAATGGCTTGGATAATGCTATTATTTATGATTAGAAATCATTTATTTAAATTGTATAATACATAATTTTTTATTAGTTTGCTCATTTATAGCGGTGCTCATCAGAAATATCAACTCCATTCTACTTAAAATGTATCCGAAAGTCAAAATTTCGCATGAGAAGAGTGCGGCTAAAATGATAATAAGATTTTACGTTAAATTGTGTCTCGAAACAAATGTTGATTCTGCTAGAATACGAAAGCAGAAAGGTGAGGAACAGGGGCTAAGTAACTTCATGATCTAACTGAGTATGAGATGCCTCGATTAAAATTGGTTTGAAACACATACATAGAGAGAATTGCAATTATGTTTACATTCAAGAATGCATATGATTCATACTGTTTTGTTTTCTTAGCATGGGCAGACTCTGCAATATATTATTCCCCCCTTCAGCACTCCTTCTGTGATAAGAAGGAAAGGCTGGTGATAATATAGAAATAGCATAAAGAAAACTTCTACTATTTGTGTCATTAATAACAAATCAATTTCTGCCAATGTATTCATCACTAATGGCTAAATAATTAACATAAAAAATGGATCCGTATGAAGTACATTTCAATTGCATATCACATATCTCTTTCACTAATAAATAGATGACTAACAGTATAGCAAAAGTTGAACAGGAACGTTTTTAGGACCCTTCAATGGTGCCTTCAACAAGAGGCATTCCGAGAACATTACCATCTTTCAAGACTCTTCGAATTTAATAAAAAACTAAAAGATAACTCAATTTAGTATAAATGTTACAGTTCTAACCACTTTCGAAAGGTTGCTTTCTTATTATTTCGACCGAATCATGGAGTATGTTATTTATGCTAGATGAGCTATATAATGCCTATCGTTAAGGTTTTGCGTAAAACAAAATACTACCGGTTATAATACTCTTACAAAAGGGTAACATACTCTATTAGTGCTGTTAAATCCACCTTGGATCAATATAACAAAAAAGTTAAAAAGCTAATAGAGAAGCTCTTTCCTAGAATTTATCCTGATTATGATCATAATGCGAACTATTTGAGATTTAAATACTGCGGGGAGATACAGGTGCTAGAGATAGTAATTATTCACAGACCCAGGACCATCACAAGGGTAGAGATATTAGCATATAAATATATACGGTTAAATTTACTGTATGCTTCTAAGATAAGGTACAATTACATGATTGCATATATAATACCTAGTTAGCCATACACATTTCCTGTTGAAATATCTGTTCATATCATTAACCTAAAAACATTTTATTCTTTTGAGAAATATTTGTTTATTTTGTTTGTTTATATATATTCATTATGCACATTTCAAGAAGCGGTTTACTATTTAGAGATAAGAAAAAATGATTGTTAGACACCATAGTGTAAAAATAGTGCTTAGCTTGAAGATCATAAACTTCTATCTCTATATTATACTCAAAAATAAAAAAATAATAAATTTTAATAGTCTTGTTACAGTTTCGATCATTTTATATACTTTGTTAAATCCAAATATTATGCAACTTTAAATGGTAGTCTTTTCTACTATCACTATCATATTGATTTGTAATTGGGTAAAAAGGTCATCTTTTCTTTTCATGCTAGCTTGATATAGTGTGAATCATATAGTATTAAAGTAGTTCCCTTTCCTCCTAAGCTAGTGGGCCCAAAGAGAGCTGAAGTAACTGTTGAGAACAACAAGAAAATAGACACCTGCGATAGGGAAAGCAATTGGAAATGGCAAATATTTGAAAACATAATATAGTGGTGAAAGTAGAATACCAAAGACTAAACTTGTAATAAGTGTAGCTATTATGACCTGGCTCATGATTGACCTTTTGAAATATAGGAAAGCAGAAGTTAAAATATGTTATAATGTATAAGCCAAGAAGACAAGAGAGTAACAAGCATTTGTATAAAATATGTGGTTGCTACAAAAGTCAATTTTTCTTCAGGCAGATAATATTGGAAACTAGTTTTAATAATATATTTATCTGTCTACTCGTTGTAGGTTTTTCTTCCCAAGTCCGTTCGTTGTACGCGTAAATTTTTCAATTACTGAGATATGCTTTTCCATATAAACTCAAGCATGCTGCATAAGTAGGATGCATCTGAAAAGAAACCGCTATTAATGGTACACAAAGCTATTTTTTTTGGTTGGTAATAGCAATCAAGATAATTTAAATTTTAGGAAATTCAAACTTTATCAAAAGGCAATGATTCTGTTTTCATATACTGCAATTCCTACAGTTTTTTAATTATACCTTCATTATATATTTATAATATGCTTATCTGAATTGTTGCTGCAATTCTTGTATATATATAGTGTTGTAAATAATTTGCTCATCATACCGAACTCCATTGGAAATAAAAGTGGTTTTATTATTGGATTCAATTTTATCACACGACAAACTTCTTTTATATTTCTGAAAGCTCATATCTGATGGATAGAGTGAATTGATTTACTTTATAGGATTTTAGAAGTTAGATTACTCATTAGTATGTTGTCATTCAAATATTCAGTGAATTTTCTCCATTGATACTAAAAATCAAGCAGATATATATATCAGCTTATTTGTTACTGGCAAAATTCTAGAATGAATCACATCTCATTTTTATATTCGAACAAATATACAAAAAATTCATAAAGTGGTGGGATTCCTACAGTATTCACATATATTATCTTAATCAGGCTAACATCAAGAAAATGAAACGTTGATGAAATGATAGGTCAGTACAACTGTGATAATTTGAAACAAAATTAAACAAGATGACACAAAATAGCTTGAACTAAAAATTGTTAATTAATGTAAATTAAAAAAAAGTATATAAGATGATCACAATTTATAACAAGATCATCAAAACTTGTTAGTGCTGTATTTTTGTACATTATACTAAAGAACACTGAAGTTTAGAATCTATAACAGCATTAATATCTTAAGTCTACTCATTCATCAATATCGTCTTACAATCTCCAATAAATGACAGAATTTTAAAATTTTTATGTAGCAGGTTTTTATAATTAGTAATAATTTCAAGATATAGTTCTAGGATATTAGTGGTTGAATAACTTGAAATGCTTGTGCGTATGTTACATAGATTACTGGTGTTATTATATATAATCAATGAATAACTAAATATAAATATCGAAAACAGAAAGACAAAAATAGTCTTGGAATCTGATGGCTTTTTATATTTTTGCATACTGGAATTGATCTAGAATATTTTATAAATATTTATCAGCAAGAAGCATTGTTGTATTATAAATTTATGAGTTAAAATCAGGTCTTTGTAACTGTCGCATATAATTACAAACCTACAAATTTGAAGGCACTATGGCCGAGTGGTTAAGGCGAGAGACTCGAATTTTCTTTAATTTGAAGTTATCTCTTGGGCTCTGCCCGCGCTGGTTCAAATCCTGCTGGTGTCGCTTTTTTGCAATTTTTTGTTGTCTCAAGGTTGATATTTCATCAATTTAAACGACTAGCATAAAAAAATATTCAATACTGTATATGTTTTTCTTTCCCATTTCACAATTTTTTCACAATTCATGAGTGATGAGGTAGATTTTGGGACAAGAAACTCTTATAGAAAAGTAAATATTATATAATGCCAAGAATATCAAGCAAAAGGACCAAAAATGCTCCTGCTGGTTTTGAAAATATTAGGTCTACTTTAGAAGATTTTGAATTACAACTAAGAGAGGTCAATGATTTAAAAGATTCGAGACTCTCAGTAAAAGCTAATGAAAATATATGGAAGATAATGCAGATACATCATGAAAGATCCCGGTATATATACAAGCTGTTCTATAAACGAAAACTAATTCCAAGAGAGTTATACCAGTGGCTTCTGAAGGAAAAATATGCAGATAAGCATCTCATTGCCAAATGGCGTAAAAAAGGGTATGAGAAACTATGCTGCCTTAGATGTATCCAAACAGATGAATCCAACCATAACACTACTTGTATCTGCAGAGTCCCTCGAGCACAACTCGAAAGAGATGCAGAGGAAAAGAAGATAGAAATAACTTTTAGAGAGTGTGTCCATTGTGGTTGCCATGGCTGCGCATCTACAGATTAAAT